>CAUYRH010179978.1:0-30988 GCA_963574655.1 Perodicticus potto
GGTGGGCATTTTTTTCCATGTTTTGGCAATTGTGAATTAAGCTGTGATAAACAGTCTAGTGCAAGTGTCCTTATAATACAAGGATTTTTTTTCTTCTGGGTAGATGCCTAGTAATGGGATTGCAGGATCAAATGAGAGGTCGGTTTGAGTTCTTTGAGGAGTCTCTATATTTGAAAAAATGCTCATTGCCCTCTGATCATCAGAGAAATGCAAATCAAAACCACCTTGAGATATCACCTAACCCCAGTGAGAATGGCCCACTTCACAAAGTCCCAACACACCAGATGCTGGCGTGGATGTGGAGACAAGGGAACACTTTAACACTGCTGGTGGGACTGCAAACTAATACAACCTTTTTGGAAGGAAGTATGGCGAATCTTCAAAGAACTCAAATTAGACCTCCCATTTGATCCTGCAATCTACCCAGAAGAAAAAAAATCATTTTATCATAAGGACATTTGCACTAGACTGTTTATCACAGCTCAATTTACAATCGCCAAAATGTGGAAACAACCTAAATGCCCACCAACCCAGGAATGGATTAACAAGCTGTGGTATATGTATACCATGGAATACTATACAGCTACTAAAAAGATGGAGACTTTACATCTTTTGTATTAACCTGGATAGAAGTGGAACACATTCTTCTTAGCAAAGCATCCTCCATTAGAATGCAGGAGCAAGAATCCAATGTACTCTATTCTAATATGAAGGCAGTAGATGAGCTGATACAAGGTGGGATGAGGAATGAGGAGTGGGAGAGTAAAGGAGGGAGGGGATGGGAGTCATGGTGGACAGCACACCTCTTGGGGGCAGGACACAATCATAAGAGGACTTTATCTAACAAATGTAATCAGTGTAACCTAATTCTTTGTGCCCTAATGAATCCCAAACAATAAAAATAAATAAATAAATAAATAAATAAATAAATAAATAAATAAATAAATTAGACATCAGGAAGAACTTAGGAAAAAATCAAAGCTTCTCCTCTCTTAGCTTTGCAGAGTGAACAAACTGTCACACTTTCCCTCATCAGGGGTTTTTTGGTGCTCAATTAACTCTGACAACCTGTCCTCCTCTGTCCTGTTTATAAATGTCTGGAGTCGCCCAGGCTCAGCTGTAGGGCTCGTTTTCGTCTCTTTCTTTCTTTCCTCTATGAGTCGGTCCACCTATTTTGGTGCTTGTGTAGAAAGCTCATCAATACTAACTTCTCAGCGGGATGTCATTTCATACAGGTACATGATTTTTTGTCCTTTTTTTTCACATTTCTGTATGTGTTCAGATGAAAACAACTGCTGCAAAATTAAAATGGTCCATCTGCCTTCCCTGCGGCTCTAGAAGCACATTAGACAGCATGAGATAGGTGGACGTGGATCAGATCCAAAGGCCAACCGACCGTGTCCCAGCCTGGCATGCTTTCAATGGCTCTTCCAGTGTGTGCACAAGGGTTTGGAAAGGGTGGGCTCTTTTAATTTATAGAAAAGACTTAAGCTGCTGCTAGTGGAAACTAACTGTGTAAGTGAATTAAAACACAGCCTATTAGGAAGATCTATACTTCCCTTCAAGAAATTTATAAGCTTCTATTATCAGCAGCATAAATCACTCAAACAACTGCATCAACTATACCAAGTTGTGTAGATGATAACGAGGGGCCCACTGGCTGGAATTACTCCAGAGCTATTTAGCTCATTAGGTCTGGTTTATCTTACACTAAAAGTTTGCCTCAACCTTGCTTTTATAAAAGATAATTTCCTTGTTATCAGGTTTCCTGGGACTCCATTGCGTCACACTCCACTCCTAGCCATCAATTTTAAAGCATTTTGTCCATTAGACCAACCAAATCTGAAGCTGGGATTGCCTGTCTCTGCTCCACCCCTCCACCCCTCACTACCCCACCCCTGCAGTGAAGAAAGCTTCATGTTGAAATTCCAACCACTACAGTCATTCACCTCTTATGTGTGGTAACTTTTATTAAAATGGTTTAGGCTCAAGAAGCTTCTCTTTAGAAGGTAGTTTCTTCCAAGTACTATCTTTTTTCAAAGATATCATTGACACAAATCATTACGATTAGGCAAGTCTTAACCTCAGAATCTCCGAATACATCAGGCAGGCTGAGAACTGCAATGCTATGAAATTATTTATTCTCTGTAAGACTTGCTAAGATATAGGAGTTATAAGGACCATGATTTTATTTTAAAATAAGAAGAATATCTGGGAAACAGTGGCAGATATTTGCAAATCATGGTGTGAGAAAGGAAAGATGAATCTAGTTTCCAGAGAAATTTCTAAGTGCAAATTTGTGTGGTGCTTTAAAATGTGCCCTTTTAGCTGGGCACAGTGGCTCACACTTGTAATATCAGCTCTCTGAGAGGCAAAAGTGGGAGAATTGCTTGAGTTCAGGAGTTGAAGACCAGCCTGAGCCAGAGCAAGAACCTGTCTCTACTAAAAATAGAAAAACTAGATGGGCATGGTGTTGCCCTCCAGCTACTCAGGAGGCTGAGGCAGGAAGATCACTGGAGCCCAGGAGTTGAGGTTTCTCTGAGCTATGATGATGCTACTGCCCTCCACCCAGAGCAACAGAGTGACACTGTGTCTCAAAAAAATTCAAAATAAAAAAAAAAATGTTTCCTTTGATTAGATAGACCTTCTGCACATCACTATGAGGTAGGGTTTTGGCTGGGGGTTTTGTTTTTGTTTTGTATTTTTGCCCTCTTAAAACATAAGGCAATTAAAGTAACCTGCCCAAGATTACATTGTATTTGAAGTTAAGAATAGTGTTTTTGAAATATTTTCCAATGCACTTTCTTTTCTATATCTATTCTACCAAAAAGGATAAAGCCAAAGCACATTGTCCTAAGAAGGCAAAGCACTATTATAACTTGAATCCTAGAATATCATAATATTAATAAGTAATAATAACGGGTCATTATTCAGCTTTGATTGTCAAGGTGACTTCAAAAAACGGTCCATGATAAATAAAAGTTTGCTCGTTTTATTTTCCCCAAGATATTTCTATCCTCCTATATTTTACATCTTTCTCAATAGCACCATAACCTATGTCCCCCGACCCAGACTCCTGGGGGCTGTCCTCAATTCTGTGCCCTTTCTTCACTTCCCGCGTTCAGTGGTTACCACAACCTGTTGGCTTTACCTTCAAAGGACAGTACAAGTGGATTTTTCTGTATCCCAGTTCTGAAATTCTAAGTCAGGATGTCATGATTTCACAAATTCCCCATGTTGTCCTGGTGTCCCCTCCATGATACTCCATCTCCCCCATACCAAGAATATCACCTGAAAGCTGTTGTCACGCATCTCTGGTTAAACTTACTTGACTGTATTTTGCATAGAAATAAAACACCTTGATGATGCGGCTGTGGCCCCTTTTTTACTGCTCCTCTGCTGGCTTCCCGGACACTTTTAGGTCATACCAGATTACTGCTAGGGGCAAGAACATGCCCTAATCTTTCCCAACCATGCGCACACAGGACTTCTTTGTTCAGAACACCCCTGAACTCTTGGGGAGCTCCAGGCTAAAATAGCACTCACCCCAACACGTTCCTGGACTCCACGCCAGGCCCTCGCTCTCTCTCCCTTTCCAGAATGGAGTCCTTCCTCTTCTGTTTCCCACAGAAGCATGAATACCTCTTTCCGTAACCACTCATTCTCATCTCTTCAGCTGGCCTACAAGGCACACTCCATGCTCTACTCTTATGTTTAGCTCCCGTCCATAAAAGCTTGTCACTGAATGAAGGCCGAAAGGAAAAGAGTGCAAGTTCAGGCTCAGGTGCCTCCATGCTGCTCAGGGGAGGGCACAGTGGACAGCAGAAGCTTGTATGGAGAGACTGATCCCAGCCCAGGAGGTGGAGATTTGGAAATCATCTGTGGTGACAGCCAAGGCCATGGGTGTGGGGAAGAAAACAAGCTAAGACCCTGGAGAACATCGACATTCAAGGATTGGGGAAGTCCGAGAAACTTAGGGAGATGACTGAGCTTGGGGAGAATGATGTTGAAGAATTCGGGACTGAAGAGAGTTTCCAGAAAAAGGATGCTCACCGGAAAGAAAAAACACAAGTATAGTCAAGTGAGAGAGCACAGTGGGGGGAGAAGAGACATTAATGGTGGGATCTCACCTGATGTGCACAGTGTGAGGGTGGTCAGCACGCCCCCTGGTGGGCAGGATCTCACCTGATGTGCACAGTGTGAGGGTGGGCAGCACACCCCTGGTGTGAGGGGCTCAACCACAACTTGAACTTTACCTTAGAAATGAAAACAATGTAGCCTAAACATTTGTACTGTCATATTAATCTGATATAAAAAAATAAAGTGCAAAAAAAATTGCATCAAATAAGCTACACTCCTTTTTAAGTTTCAACAGTGCAGTAATGGTCTGTGTATTGGAATGGGAATGTGGATAGACAGACAGACACAGACTCAGCTAGTGGTAGAGCTAGAGATATATCCATATGAACCTGTGTGTATTGAGGTCTGTGAATGGATAGGAAAAAAACAGAATGGAAACATTATGGTAGATTTCCTGATTTTATTTTTCTTTTTTTCTCTCTCTCTCTCTCTTTTTTTTTTTTTTTTTTTTTTTTACTTTTCAAAGATGACCCAGTCTAAAGATAGCATTAGATAAATGTTTCTGGAACCAAAAAGGAAAATCCAGGTCAAAGAAAGTGACTCATCCTGGCTCAGAATAGCATCTTCTATGACATTATAGCCAATGTTTTCTCAAAAATACCTTTCTTCTAGCTCTTGATTGCTCTTACAGCTTCCTTACCGGCTGGCCCTTCATTAGAGTCTTAAGGAAAGTAGAGAAACCCATTACAGAAGGAAAACAAGAGGACAAACATCAAAATGCTTAACTAATGTTACCAAGTACCCAAGGGTGTTGGAACTTTGCCCTCAGTTTGTCAACTTGGAAAATACTTTTCTTACTACATGCTTCATTTATTTTGTCACTTCTGTATTGTGGGAATACAGAAATTATCTTCCTATCAGGTAGATTAAAAATTATTTTAAACTTTCCCACCTTATAGGAAAATAATTTCATTCAAATGTCTGCAATTAGGAAAAATGTGAATGCTGCCCTTCAAATCTTTTAGCTATGAAATCTAGGAATATTTTAATAACCAATTTTAATTTAAAATGCTGGCATGTTCTTCTTTATAAAAACTTGTCAGTTCCTCTTTTATCATTCAGTAGTGATCAGATAAGGAATCAGATTTTCTTTATAGTTGTAATGAGGGCATATTTTAGAGTAGTACATTATTTAAATCTGAAAACTACAAATTGACAATAACTGGTACTTTAATGTGAGATGATATGGCACTGATTGTAAGATCAAGGTTGGAGAGTTTGATACGGTTTTTTGTGCTTTAAAAAATAACAATGATTAATTCAAGGATGCAACTGTCTGCACTTTGATGCCCTTTGAACTTAGAAGTGAGAAGATCTGTGGTATCCTCTTTATTCGTAACATGGAAATGATTAGTAGAAATATGATACTCTTAAAAAATGAAAGTGGTCACATGTTCAATGCCTCCAGCATTTATGACCATTAAGTGAAATATTTTATTTAAGTGGTTACTGAGATCTAATGTATTACTGACTATCTGACTACAAAGCAATGATATTTTACTTTTAAAATTACATTGTGTAGAGCTAAGTTATTTGTTAATAGAACAAGATTCAAATGTCACATAAGTTATTAGAAGGAGACAAATTATATGATAATAGGTAATTAAATGCAAATATATTATGCATATATAAGTAGAAATTAATATAAAACAATGTAATCTATAGATCTTATTCATTTCTTTAAGAGTATTAAGAATAAGCCAAAATTACTTTTAGAGGTTAGTTCCAAAGAAATCAGGAATAAATAATAAATTTTACTTACTAATTAGTGTTCTGTTACTTGGTATGAAACGGCCCAATATACATTTTTTTAAATTTAGCACATTGTAAACATGATTACATTTCATTAACAAGAGATTAAAAATATACTTAACCTTTTCCATCTACTTCAAGTGTAAAAAAAGGGGAACTGAAAGTTGCAATAGAGAAAATAATTCAGATAATGCAAAGAAATTAAGCTTTTTGTTCTCAGTGCATATTTATTATTTTATTCATGAACACTGTATTACATTTATTTTGCTTTCTGAACTGTCTTTAAAAACGACACCTACAAGTCTTATAAACAACAGGAAAAATTTACATGAAGAATAATGAATAAGGCAATCTAGAACTTCATAAAATCCTGAATTATTTTTATGAGAATTTCACAAAGTATTGAAATAATATTTTTAGTGATATTAGACTTGTAATTTGAAAAGGCAACACAGTCTAACAGTTAAAACAGGGTATCTGTTCTAACAGTTAGATGCGCTGTTCTAAGTGTTAGACTATGAATTGTATTCCCCATTCCATCATACCCGAAATGTTCTCAGATAAACCCTTTTAGCATCCTTTCTACACAGGGAGAAAATAAAGGTAATAATATTTGCTTCTTATCAAAATTGTTCTAAGGTTTCAGGGGCTACTCTTAGAAGGGTTTTGAAGTCATTAGGGGAAAAGAGTTCTGTCATTTACAGCTATCACATGTTATTTCAAAACTGAACTATGAATCTTCACTTGTCTGAATTTCAAAACTAATCTCAAAAGAGAAGAGCTCTAAGCAGGATTTTTTTCTTCGTTAAAATGTCATGAACTTGGACAAAAGCTTTAGTGTTTTAGTAAAAGATCTATACCTGAATAAATTTTCAGAATTGAAACTTTTAGAATTGTCTCTAGACACTTTACATAACTTAACATCATTGCCCCAGTGTTTAAGTTTTTGCCCTGCACAAAGGTGGACTGTGTCACAGAGGGTGACATTAGTATGAGGGCAGGATAGTCATCTTCCATGAGCTTTGTATTTTTCTTTCTCTTTCTGATTTTATGCCACCTCCCTCATAAATAGTGACCACAAGTTTCCAGCAATGTCTTCAATCAAATCTAAAAATATGGATTACAGACAGATATTGAACATTGGGTGAGGGTAAGGATGAGGCAGCAAGAGGGCAGAGGGTCGCTATCAAAGCCTCACACTCAATGCTTCAAGGCCTTCAACCTGAGCATACAACTCCTCTTAAAAGGAATTGTTAATTTTCTTAATTAAAGAAACTGAAGAAAATCACAATCACATAAATTATTGACGGCTACAGAGATAGTGGTTAAGTTGCTATTCACTAGTAAGTCAGCTAATTGCAAATCATTTCTATTTCTAAAGTATCCACTAGGAAATAGATAATGCGTCCTAAGATGAGAAAGCTTTATTTGTAGATAAAAATGATTGAGTTAACTTGATGACCAGAGATAAAATATTTCATGTAATATGAGGAAAAAACTACATATAGATGTTACTCTTCCCGCTGCTTACTGCATGTATGAACAGTTCTTCGCCAAACTTTCCTGCCCACAGCGTTGCTGAGACAGACCTGTCCTTCCACGTCCTGGTTAGTGGCCGTGGTCCACCGGAGCACACAAAGCAACTATTTCAACTTTGCTAGTTCTCCAAAAAAATATGAGAGTTTTAAAGAGACAGAAAACATTTTTCACCTTTTTTTTTTCTTTTCAGGCCATTTTCTCTGTTATAAGGATGCTTGTGGGTGAGCAGCTGAGCTTGGCCAGCAGAGACAGGCTGACCCTCTTTCAAGACAACACTCTCGCAAAGCAGCGCCGCTCAGACTCCAGCAGCTGGGCTTGGGCGTTCTCTGTCCTCCAGCATATGCAGCACACCTGGCACCAACTACCACTTTGTCCAGGCTTTGGACTCCTTCCTGCAAGGAAAAATATTCAATTCTCAATAACCTGTAAAAAGCCCTTTTGTTATTTCATCACCACTCACTTCTCAAGGCTTCTTTGCGGCTGGTATGAACAAGCTACCATTAAGACGGCAACACTGTATCCACACTTTGGGTGCATACTTATTGTACTACTGCTTCTTGTTTGAGATACAATAAACCAAACTTCTGATTCAAAATTGATGACCTAATATGTAGATATGACTACATTTAGAGGGAACGAATTATACGATACAATGTGGTAGGTAAAATAATGGCTTCCCTAAGAGGTCAATGTCCGACTTCCAGCAATCTATGAAATATGTTATCATGACAAAGATAGATTAAGGGTGCAGACAGAATGAAGTTGGCTAATCACTCGACCTTATTGAAGGGAAATAATTCTAGGTTATCTGGATGGGCCAAATGAGGTCATTTCTTTCACGTGGAAGACAGAAGAGAGAGATTGAGAGCAGTGTGAGGTGGGAAAGGTCTGACTGGCCATTGCTGGCTTTACGGACGGAAGGAGGTCACTAGCCCAGGAATGATGGAAGTCTCTAGAATCAGGAAAAAGCAAGGAAATGGATTCTCTCTTAGAGCCTCCAGAAAGAAGCAGACACCTTGATTTCATCCCAGTGAGACTCAGACTGATCTCCCTCCGTGTAATATAATAAATATTAATATTATGTGTTAAGCCATTAAGTTTGTGGTAATATGTTACGGCAGCAATAGAAAACTAATAAATATGCTTGACTTGCCCAGATACACAAAGCACATTAGCTAAGGCTATAAATGACCCAAACAAAACACTCAACAGGGGACTTGCTCCCTTGCCTAACTCTCCCACATTTTTAAAATTATTTTACCCTTATTGCTACCATGTCTTACCCTCTAATAATCATTTTTCCATATATGCACTATTTAAAAGTCCCCACGCATGCACTTAAAAGAAATCTGTAACTATAACTTTTGTCTAGTGCTGTGCACATTTAAGGGATTTGAATATTTACAGTGTTAAAAAAAAACCTAAATAAAAAATGAATAATGATAAATAGGTAGAGGAAGGAGACTGCTAAAATGAGTCGGCCAAGTATTGCTTCTAATTACTATGAGAAAATACTTCCTTTTCTTTTTTTTTTAAGAAAAGAAAGACATTCACCCTGAAAAAATAAATTATTTCATTGCTGCCACTGAAGCCCAGCTGGTTCAGAAAATCACAGAAGTGTGGGAAAGAAAATATAAAGAAAATATTTTTCTTTCCGGTTGGGATAACATACAGAAATACAACCCGCACACACATACTCTGAACTGGTCTGAAATCTTCGCTGGCCCACGAGGTTCCCGCAGGTTAATTCCTGCTGTGGTGGGAACTGACCTGATTTGCCCAGACATGAGATGTGCTTCCCAGGCGAACGCCCCCTGTAGAGAAGCGCGCCAGGTTGTTCTGTCTGGGACAGAACATTCTATTACACAGACATGGTTGTGTCTTATTTACCTTCAGACACATTTTGATACAGAAAACATTCTCAATTTCCATCATTAAAAACTTTTGTTTAACCTCCAAAATAAATTATCCATCCTGCCACAGTCACAGTGAGAGGGTGAATATGGCATAATATTTTTTTAAAAATAGAATACGTGATGAATCACAATAAAAGACTCAGAACTATTCTCATTAAATTCAGAGAGCCAGCTCTGGGACTTGCCAGATGTGATGTTTGATTACAATAACTACAATTAATCTTGCATAAAATTTTGCCTAATCCTATAATGCAGAAATTTTATTTTTCTATCATCTGATAGCTTATTCTGAAGTGAAAAGAAAGCATTTGTCAACTAGGTCAAGGGGAGTAAGAAAATTGGAAATAAAAAAAAAAAAAAACATGGACAAAGAACGTACACAGAATAAAGCTGGAGATTTCAACATGTTGGGACCCAATGGTTTATTTTGTTTCACTTTTAACTGATGTCAGCCTAACAATATTCAATGTCAAAGTAAAGAGAATTTGCTATCTTTACATCAACACACAAACACACACCTACACACAGAAGTACATGAACAATCACTATTATCTGCTGTGTCAGAACTGTTATTTATGTATTTTTAAGTTGAAGTTAAATTATAAAGGAGGAATAGTACTAATACAAGCCATAAATGAAAACTAAACTATCTCAAAAAGCTACATTAATAACTAATCTCATTTTAAAAGTAACAAATCAGAAGCCTTTACATATGTTTTAAGCCTGATAAAACTATTTTAGATTTGCAACATTGTTATCAGCAAATGAGCACCTTTTAAGTAAATAATAAGCGATTCTTCATCTGAAACATTCATTATTAATGAGACACCCCAATGACCATTCATGAGAGGCACTTGGTTACTGAGGTGCACTTCAGATCCATGACAGCCCTGATTGTAGCACACAGCTTAATGAGCGTTGGCAGTTCACACACCCACCTCATATCACATAGGTGTGACAGACTATGCAATGTTTTATATCATGTTTTCAATGTATCAGTATAATTTTGGTTTTCCAAAAAGGGAAGAAGGTAAAATCTACAATATGTTGAATAAAATATTATTGGGACATTACATAAGTTAGAAAAAGAAGGAATTTTTTTGTTTGAATGTTTCTCTGGAAATAAAGCAGACAGACAGCCAGAGAAAGCAGCACAGGTATGCTCCAGGCAAGGTGTGACCCACAAATCTGATTTATTTTGTTGACAGTTGTTAGACTAGACATCAGAGAATTGTTGATGGGCAACGTAGTGGATCTACCATATTGAATTTGAAAAAGTCAACGTGTTTTTACAAAATGTGATATTTGTACAAAATTATTCCAGAAAGAAGACTCAGGAAAGGCTTCCACACAGATGGATTTATTTGTGCTAGAGATCAAATTTTTAACATTGACTTGTTCTTTCATGCCTGACGATGTTTAGAAAGCAGAATTCTAATATTTTTAGAATTATTTTTGTACTTTGTAGAGTACCTGAAAATTAAACATCAAGGAAAAACAACTCACATTCAGAAATTGGGAGAAAATCTGCGAATCGCTTTAACACTGCTTAGTTAAAAAAAAAATAACAGCTTCACATTAATTAACATCAAGTGAATTTGAAAAGCAGCCAAAAAACAAAACAAAACAACCCAGGAAATGTATTTTGTATTTTTGTTGCTTTTTTTTTTTCTATGAAAAGAGATTATTGGACACAAGCAAAAGTTTCAGCTTTTAACTCTGAATCCTGACCCCTCAGACAGTCACAAATTCAAGCCAAGAATTTTGAAATGTTTTTATTTTTTCTCAAAAAAGATGGATTCTCAGAGGATAGAGTAGCTGATGAATAACCACGGGAGGTTATTAACATACCTTCCTCCTGTCCTACATTCAGAGACTCTGACTTAATAAATCTGGGAAGGTCTCTAAGTATTCTCTACACATCCTTCCAAAAGGAACGTATTAGTGTGCATTCCCACCCACTGACCTTCTTACCCATGTATTCATGCTGTGCAGGCTTCTACCTCTTTGCTAAGTAACATAGTATTTACTCAAGTCTCAGTTTTCAAATTCCATCTGTTCTCTAATAATACTTCATAATCAAAATTAAAATGATAAAATCAACTTAAAAGTCCTTTCTTTAATAATCTTCTATTTTATTATTAAGTGCTGTGTTCTTACAATTTTACAAACACAAAATTTATGGTGTCTGGGTGGCCCTAAGGACTCTCAACATTTAAAAAAGGTATCCTTAACTTTTAATGTCCATTAAATATGGATAAGTTTAGTGAACATGTTTTAAAATCTTGAATGAATGAGTTTTATGCAACCATTTTAATGTACAATACTGAAAAGACTTTTCTTTAAAACAACCATTGAGGTAGGGCTGGAGGGAGGGAGGAGAGCTACCGGGAGAGATTTCACTTGGTGACTATTGCTATAGGAACCGTTTACCAACTGCTCAAGATATCAGTTCCCAAGGATGACAGGAATAGCAAACAAAATAAAAACAATAAGTGGAGAAAACAAAGGGATCTGGCACCAGAAAAAAAATGAAACACTCTTTTATGTGCATACATTCGAGAAGATGGTATTTGCTCAGAGAGGAGTTTGGTAGGGGGAGTAGATGACCAAAATGTGACATTTCTCTTTCAAGGATAAGTTAGACAAGTGGGAGGTCCTGACTTATGGCCACATCTTCCTCCATAGCTCAGTACCACTCCATGAGTCAATCTGGAGAATGATCACAAACCTTGACTACAATTCTTTTCATTCTTTTCGACTGGACTAAAGAACCACATGGCAAGTATTCAGTCTGCTTGTTGACTGGCCAACCATTGTCCCATTTGCAAGTTTCTTAACAGCACCTCTAAGATTAATGAGCACAGAATCTCAGTGCAAGTGTATGTTTTTGAAATCTCAAACAAGAAAGAACGTCATGCTCAAAGCCTGACAGCCCAGCACATTTCCTTTGAAGTTATGGCTCATTTGCAATTTCCTATTCACTCAACACATGGAGCTATAATCCTAGTGAATTGTCAGGTTAAAAACTAAACTTAGTATTTTTTATTTTCCAATTAATACACACTTTTATGCTGCTATGAAAGCACAGTAATCAAGAGTGATGCCTGGGGCCTCAGCCCTTCGGATTTAACTGGATGCCTCATCCTGATTATTTCTCCATCCTTCTCTTTGTTTCTGTACTTTCTCTCTAGCTGTCTAGGACCCTCCATTTCATCATTTCTAAAATGTTTGATGCTGTTTCAAATCTGACCAAGATTGAGGTATTAGATCCATTGGGTTCCTAAATGGAAAGAAAGATTGCAATACTCTCTAATTCATTATTTAAAATGAATAGGTGTGTCATTTTCAGCACCATCTGTTCCCTTATTTCTCTAGGGTTCAGGTTTCCATCAGGTTCAGATTTACCAATAGACCTAATGTCATTTCATGAACATGCTGGCTGGATTTCCCAAATATAATTCAAGGAAAAGTTAGGTTGGTTCAAGGTAGGGGGTATTACCCCTAGGTGGGAGGTGAACACATTTGTACTATCCATATATTAGGGTCTATATCAGGATTGGCAGATGGTTCCCCATCTCCATCAGAGTAAAAGTTGAATGCCATTGGCATATAGGTAGGTGACAAATAAGAAAAAGCCACATGATGGAGATACTGGTGAGCTAGAAAGCTATAGCCTATCTGAATGGTCCAGCTGGGGGAGGGTAGAGGTAGGGCAGGGGAAGGATACACATCAACATTTAGCCCCAGTTGATTAAGGCCATGCAGAAACATGGGTTCGTATTTTCACATCATCCCATTTTCAAGAGAAGGCAGGAATTGGATATGTGGATACATTTCTTATTTATGAAATTTCTTGACACTAAAGTCTTTGGTCTTCTTTTCTTGTCACTCAGTCTTTGAAATGTCATTCAGGCTCCTATCTTTAAACACCATTTTTTTGCCAATGGCTCCCAAATTCATAAATTGAGCCAAGAAAGTATCCTGAACTCTGACTTACATATCCTCTGTTCTCTTGACATCTCCACTCAGTGTCCAGCAGACATTGCTAATGTAACACAGATGAAACTGAATGCTTGATTTCTCCTGCAAAACCTGCTCCACCCACAGCTTTCTCCTTCTCACAACAAACAAAGTCAATCTCAGGTCAGACAACCTGCATTCTATTTTCACCTCTCTTCACATCTAATCGGATAGACCTGTTGCATTTACCTTTGAAACATATTCATGTCCCCTCCATTTTTTGTAACTTTCACTAGTACCTTCATAATCAGAATCATTTTTCATCTGCAGCACTTCAAAACATTCCTAACAAGTCATTCCAAGTCTATCCCTACCTCCTTCCCCATAATCTTTTTCAACAAACAAATCAAAGTAATTATTTTCAAATATAAGTTAAATCAAGTCATTTCTCTGCACAATGCCTTGCATGGTTCCCCATCTCAATCAAAGTAAAAGTTAGCCCTTAACAAAAAGCTCAGAAGGCCCCATACAGCTGGGCCCTCTTCAATTCTCTCACCTCATTTCTTACTACCTTTTCACTTCTCATGTGCTCCAGACCCACTGGCTTCCTGTTATCCTCAAACAAGCATCCACACTCCCACCTTAGAGACTCTGCACCGGCTCCTCCGTTAGCCTGGAACGTCTCTCCTCACTCCCGCTCACGCTTCTTCACTTCCTGCAGGGATATGTCCAAATACCACCACATCAGGGAGGCCACCCCTAACCTCCCCAGCTTCCTTCTAAACTCCTATTACCACAATTCACTTTTTCTTCCTTGCTCTCACTTCCCAAGATATCACATGTTACTCATCTATTATGCTCATTACTTACTGTTTGTCTCTTCCTGCTAGAATATAGTGTTTCCATGAAGGCAGCTTTGTCTCTGTTTGGTTCCTTGATGAACCTTAAGTTCCTAAAACAGTGGCAGCACGCACCCAATAGTCAGTGAATGAATTTTTAAATGTTTCCACTATTTAAACAAACACCCACTGTGCACCAAAAAATCCAGGAAAACTACCCACAGGCCCCAAACCTATGGACAACCTGCTCATGGCCGCTGGTTAGCAGAGCAGCTTTTATGTTCTTCCTCCTCCTCCTCCAATGTCCCTGGTCGACCTGGTCTACATGAGTATCTCTTCTTCTATTTCAGATTTCAAAAGCAGACAGTACAAAATTAGTGTGGGGATTGGTTGGTTCTAGACACGTCCCTGACTTCCTCTCTGCCTCCTATTTCTTCCCCTCCTCCCTGCAGACAGAGGGCTGAGGAAGGAATCCAGGAAGAATGCTGGTGCCCATGCGGACACCTGCCTCCCGACCTCCTCTGTAGAACTGAGAAGCATCAGGATCCAGAGCACTCACTCACCGAGACGACACTGCTGCCCCTGAAAATCATGTTTTATGACAAATTTTGAAAACAAAGATGGCATGGAAACTCTAGAGAAAGGAGACTGAATTGACCCTCTGGCTCTGCTACCCTCTGAGGACACCTCACTCAACCTAAGTAGATGTTTAGTTCTATAGATCCCTTGCTGTCAGAGGGAGTCATCATATTTGGGAATTAAATGGGATAATAAGTGCCAAATTCTTGACACATAGTAAGTGCTCAATTAATGACTGTTTCCTTTCTTTCTCCCATGCTAAATATTCACTAAAACTATTCTAGGGAAAACGATTCCTCCCTTTCTCTTAAATCACTTTTAACATAATCCTTACTTTTAAAAAATCACATTATTTTGAAAAAATAATTATTTTCCTTTAATCTATAGTTCATATCATAAATATTTTCTAAATTTTGGAGTCTTTTCTCAAACACTTCTCTCCAAACATCTTTTTTTCAGATTAGTATAAGGTTACATACAATTAGGTTGCATTGTTTGTGTTTGTTAGGTAAAGTCCAAGTTGTAGTTAAGCCCTTCACCCAGGTGGAGCGCCATATACCCCTACCTTGTGCCCATTAGGTAAGAGCTTACCAATCCTCCTCCTTCTTGAATTTAATTGTGTTTTTCTTGCATGTGGGTGTGTAGTTTTTCATCTAGTTTCATGTTAGTATTGAGTACCTTGGATGCTTGCTTTTCTATTCTTGTGATATTTTACACAGGAGAATGTTCTCCAAATCCATCCAGGTAAATACAAAAGATGTTAACTCTCCATCTTGCTTTATGGCTGAACAGTAATAGTGAATTACTATAGTTTATCCGTTTGTGAGTTGATGGGTACTTGGGTCGTTTGCATGTCTTGGTGATGGAGAATTGATTTGTGATAAACATTCTAGAGCAAATGTCCTTATGGCTAAATGATTTCATTTTTTTTTCCTTTTGGGTAGATACCTAGTAATTGTATTATGGGATAATGGAAGGTCTACTTTTAGCTCTATACTTCTTTCCAATCCCACTAGCAGTATAAAAGTATTCCCTTCTGTCCACAATCACACCAGCATCTGCAGATTTGGGATTTCCTGATGTGGGCTATTCTCACTAGGATTAGGTGACACCTCAGGGTGGTTTTTATTCACATTTCTCTGAGGATTAGGGATGAGGATTTTTTCATGTATTTGTTGGCCATTCATCTGTCTTCTTGGTAGAAGGCTCAGTTCATGTCCAAACATTTCTTATAAAAATTCTGTGTTTCTTTCACTTAAAAAAAAAAAAAAAGGAAGTTGCTATTGTAACATGAGAGTTAATCTTTTTGAAGACTTTCACTGTTTCTGTATACTTGCTACCTAAGACTTCAGCAGAAAGTCCAATTATATAGACTGATTAAAATAAAACAAAATCAGAAATGACATTAAAAAGTGTGTAAATTCACATTTTTTTAAGTTCTGGGCTAATTTTTTACAATACTCTCTGTCTCACCCCAAACAGTTTGGTTGCTGGTTTTTGTCTAAGTGAATCCAGTAGCAACAGCCTCGCGTGTTCCTGTGTGACCTGGAAATTCCCAAATAATCACTTGTGAGTAGCAGATGTTTAGATAAGCTAACCAGTTCTTAGGTAAATAAATCCTGTTATGATTATTTCAGGAGAGATCTGTATGTTTTTTTCAATACTTTTGGAACTGCATTCTCAACAGGTGGAAATAAATACATGCAGAGCCAGGATTTAAGCCAACAGAAGAAAATCTGGCACCTATTTTCTAGTGACTCGATAAATACAGGCCAGGACACTGACCCCGGGATGGGTGTGGGTCAAGAGGGCAGGAAGGGAATCTGCTAGTCCTCTTGTTCTCTTTTAAAGTCTTGTAAGAGCAAAATACATGTCGTTGTTTAAAGGGGAGTGGGAGGTGGGAAAGGAAGCATTGTTGGAAAGATAACCTAAACTTATGACTTAAAAAGATGACATTATGTTGTGTGTAGAACCACGTAGGGAAAGAATATAACCTAGTATCAGTGTCATCAGCAGATATTTATTAAGTATCTTTGGGCTTGAGGCAAGCAGCTGATAGGCACACGGACCCAGGAAGGAATGTTGGAGTCAAAGCAAGCATTCATGTTAAGATGTGTGCAGGGAACTATTAATACCTGAGTTTTGTCTTGTTTGTTGTTTTGATGTTCGGTTTTTGCCAGTCCTCTGTCTCTTCAACATCTGCGGGGAAAATGGCTTTGAGTCACCAATACCTTTGTTGAGAACATAATTCATTAACTTTTTCCTTCAGGCCAAACCAAGTGCCAGGCTTTATCTCTCCATCCTGATAAAGCCCTAGATCTTTCACATTGACAGGTAGCAAAGACAAAGGCAGCAACCTCAGTTCTAAGAGAGATTACCCTCCTTTCCTTTTTACTTTCCTTCCTTTCTACCTCCCTCTTTATTTTCTGTTTTTCTCCCTCTCTGATGCCACACAGTTTCACTCTTGGTTATATTTCTTCTTTATTTGAACTTTCCTACTATGTCATGGTTTTACACAAACCTCAGGCAATTTTGTTAAAGAAATGCAAATCATATTAATCACAATAAGAGACTGCACATACCTACACCATTTTAGTCACATCAGGAAAGTTTAAAAAATGTATTTTAAATCTAATTTTACTTAGCATGCAAACAACTGCAACTAAGACCATAGACACGACGTTTTCCACATAGCATATAAACTCAGTGGTCTGGGGCGCATGGTCAAAAGATATCGTGATTCCACGCTCCTCAGATCTTTCCAATTAGAACTTGAAAGCCCATTTTCCTCCCAGAGAAATGCCAGATGCATTCTTCTTTAATGAGCTTAGGGCCAAAACTGCAATATGATCTCCTGCTTCAGGTGGAACGTGGATAACAACTTAGAAAGAAAGGAGAATGGGGTCTGGAAGAGGATGTAGATTGAAGGATTACCTTAATTAAATGTAAAAGTAGGATCAGAGAGGTAGGAAGACCTTAAAGAAACACTCCTTCTGTGGCCTCAGAGACAAAGCCATGGAGGGCAGCTGTTTCCATGTTTGGAAAGAAATCAAAGTTAGTCTGAATGTTTATACAATAATTTAAAAAAATAAGGGAGGCATGACAAACATACATGGAATCTGAGTAACTCAGGATAAAAGTCTACTGAGTACTAATAACATCTTAGATGTGTTCAAGTGAGTCTATGTCCTATCCAGCTAGTACTCAAATTAGGTTATTCTTTCCAATGATTCCAGACTCCACAGGTCTGGTATATTTTTTGGAGCTTAAAAATGCAGGCTCCAGGTAAATAAAAAAATTTAATTTGAAGTTTAATGCAAATGAAAGTAGTTATAGTTTGCCAAGTCATATTTTTTATGGTGTTTCTAGGAGTGACCAGGACTTAAAAATGTTGAAGTTTTGATTAATTAAATTATAATCTATTCAAACAATGAGAAAATATGTAGCTATGAAAATGAATTTAAAAACCCATGTACTAAAACAAAAATCAACCCAAGATGTATTACAGGACAAAGCAAGATACAGAACAGTAGGCAGAGTGTATTGGCTTACACATAAAAATAGATGAAAACAATATGTATCCTCTATTTACTTAAATATACAAAAAGAAATACAGGAAAAATACACAAGAAACTAATTGGTTATTTAGGGCAGGAAATAACTAGCCTGATTGGGCATAGGAATGAGGAGACATTTTACTGTAAACAGTTTTTATATTGTTAGATCCTTTAACCATATGATTATATATGTATGTGTGACTAACATATACATATAATTGATATATAATTTTAAGGTTATTTATTATACCAAACAATAAAATAGAATAAAATGCACCAGTTCAAAAGAAAATTGCAAGCTGTTGAATGCACAGGAAGAGTCCATAATACTGACCTGCATTTTATTTGCAGACCTTGTCATCCTGTGCTAATATTTCAAGGCTAAGCTATCAAATGCCTACAGTTTGACCCCTAGGTAAAAAGAGAAATCAGGAAACTTCAGGAAACACAACCACCTGATAATCTTCTTAGAGGCATTGGGAACTGCTCAGTGATCCATGAATGTCAAGGCAAACCTCTGATATGCTTCTTCCAAGTTCCATATAAATCTCTTTATCTAAGGTAAACTCTGGGTCAATAAGAAATACCTGTGACCTTTGTGTTATGCTCCTGAGTGTTTAGAGGCATTATTTCACATATACTCCAAGATCTCAAGAAATATACAGCATTTCTAGTATCTTCTCATAAGCAGAGATGTTAAGGTGATGAACAATCTGGCCCTGACCATGACAGTCAGCTCCGTGGTAAAGGAGAACACGCATTTGTTTTGATTCCTTTCCTCACCACAGAATTACAGAGATTCAAAGACTTTCCTCTCCCTCCTGTCCACTTCTATTGGACTTTTCCTTCAAAATACTCCCCATTCATCATTTGCCATGTCAGCTCCCTTGTCATTTTGCTCATTTCTTATATACCTAGATTCCTTTCTTTTCTTCAGATGGCAATTTTGCCTCTGATATCTAGGGAATGCTTATCAATGAAGTTATTAAATGTACAAGCTGACACAACAAACCACCAATGTGTTATTTTCATAAAAATATTTTTGTATTTTTGGCAGATGGCTAAAAAACATTGCCTTTGTTATACAGCCTTTGTTTTGACAAAGACAAAAAAAAACATAGAAAGTAAGCTCTGGATCATTTTTCGTATGAAACTGAATCTAAAACCAAACAATTTGGCACGTGACTTCTGAGTATGTTCCATGTTTCGCTTCTAGATCCCATTTCCCTGGCAACCTCCACCCTCTCCCAGCTGTAGAGGTCAACACAATAGACTTGTCACAGGTTTTAAGTCGGGTAACCACTTTTAATTTGGAGAAATTATTACCCGGGGAGAAAATAGGCTGGTCCTGTACTTCAAAGAAAAAAATAGAAATCAAGATGCACACAGCTTCCCGAATTGGACTGACTCTTAATGTTGCGTGTCTCATAAGCAGCTGTTCAAATGAGTAGCTGCCTGGAGGAAATGTGTATTCAAATGCTTCTTGTCACTCTCCTCTCCTGGCTTCACACCTAAAAGCCAGATGCAAGCTCTTCCAAGGCTAACAAATTTAAATGCCTTCTGGTGGCTCATTATGGTAATTACTGGCCTTATATTACTGCCACGTGAAAAGGGTTGTGAGGCAGGCCAACCCAGGGGCATTTACAAGTGGTTTATTTGTGTTGAACTATTAAGAATCCTCCAGTTATCAGATCAACCGCTGCTCTTTGGGTTTTACAAGCAAGTTGTTCCCTAACAATCTGATCCTTCATCTGCTACCTTTGTGATACAGTTAAGCACCACTTAGGGACCTAACATGCTCTAAAGTTACTCTACCTGTTTATGAAAGGTTCAAAGTCCGCTGCATCCTGTGAACAATTTCTGCATGACTCCTTCCCAAGGCCCTTCCCTCCAGCCCATCCCTGAGAAGACTGTTAAGCTTTCTCTATTCTTCGATCTTCAGTATGATTATACACCTTTTTGTTGGCCACCGCCACTTTCTTGTTGTAAATGAATGTTGATGCAACTGAGCTTTATGGGTTTGGGCAATCTCAAGAGTGACTCCAGGTTATGAGCCTGAAACTCATGATATGTTTTGACGAGGCCTACTCTAATGAAAAGAATCGAAAAATTATAAATATAAAATTAGACAGAGAAATGAATTATTGGAGTAAGAAACCAATTTTAGGCTGACAAATCTACAAACATCACAAAATCTAAAGAGAGAATAATGTAACTTTTAAAAAGTAACTGCCTGGCTCTGCTATAATGCTAGCTTTCTAATTTGGGGAGCAACAGAGTCTTTGATCACTTCATCATATGACTATGGTTTTATAATATTTCTATATAGAGAAAACAAAGATAATTCAGTCTTCTTTTAAGCAGCATTTACTGAAAAGAAATTTATTACTTTAGGTTTCATTTCACTATAAAACTCGTTATTGGTAGCGTCATGTAAATTTTCAGAATTTTTATTAAATTTCAAAAAATGTGTATTAATTTTTTTATACATGACCTATAATATTTCAGGGTATTTCAAGCTTCAGCAATTAATCTTAAATATACTTTGGGTTTTGAAATACACTTATTATCCAGCTGATTATAGATGACATCATGAGATATATCTTTCTTAATTACTGTTTTGTTTTAATAGGAATTTTTTATTTATGTTGCTTCTCTCTATCAGAGTAATTTCTCCATTGATTTCATTACTAATCTTCGTTGCTTTTAGTTTCATGTTTCATTCATTTCTTCTGATTTCCCTTTTACTTTTTTAGTACATATATAGATGAGAAAAATGTTACCCTTCAAAAACATTCAAATCTGGAGGACACTGAAAATAAATCCCTACTTGTTTCACTAACGCATTTTAAAACATCTTTCCAAATTAATTTCTCTAGTTTAGAATAATTTTCCAAATTAAAAAATATATATATCTGTAAGGCATCTATGCAAATAAATGACCAGGAAGCTTAAGCTTCATTTGAGTCATGAAGAATCTGCTTTGGGGCATCTAAGAGATGGACCAATAGGCCGGACCCATCCCCTGTGTGTCCCTGCTCAGTGTCATCTGTTGCTAAAGACACGGTGGTTATATTTAAATTTAGAGACAGGAGCTTCAAGTTAGAATTGTTTTGATTTGGAGGTAAGGTGATTCTTGTATCTCCAGAATCCTCAGAGACGAGGGACAGGAAATAAAGTGGGAAGGAACTCTTGGTATCCCAGGCAAGGACATGAGAAGGAATGGTTCTTGGGGACTGTCCCCTTTTCAGCACAGTATCAGGACCTACAAGCTTATTAACAACCCACTTCTAACGGCAGGCATTTTGACCTTGCTATTGCAGGGATTTGCTTCACACAAGAGATCGCACTTAGATTTTTTTTTTGGCTACTATCACTGTATATAACAGCAAAATTGGGAATAATAATCTAAATATTCAAAAGTCAGATGATTAAATATCTTCTTACTATATACACATAGTGAATGCATATAACAATCTTACAATGTTCCCTAAGAATGGTATATGTATTGATTTGAAAGTTTTTTAAATATATTTTTGCATGAAACAAAAGGGATACAAGGTAATATGGGTGACAAAAATCCCAGTTTTGCCTTTTTAAAGATCCTCTTTATTTACATAGCAGATATGGACGTATACGTATGGAGGTGTTGACAGCAGTTGTCCTCGGGTAGGTACAATTGTAAGATTTTAAATTCTTTTTTGTAAAAAGAAAAAAAACACGTATTTGTATCATTTAGATCTTTTCTCTAGTGGCCATCTTTTATTTTGGTAATTACAAAATAATTTCCAAAGAAAAGAAAAGAATTTCTAATGTTGAAAAAATACCAGTTAGACATTGGATTTCTTTAGTCTTTCCCAACAAAATAATGGTCTGAAATTTAAATTTATATCTGCATTTCAAGATTCATGTTAAAATCCATTTGCGAGAGGACTTAATCTATTTCTAAGAAGGATTACTCTCCAGGATTTGTATAGCAAGAGGAGACAGGTCAATCTCACATATGGCACACTGGATTCTGCAAATTCCATCTCTGTGATCGGGCAACAGGCCGACCTTCCAAAAAATTAGTCCCAGGTGGCTGTAAGAGAATTGTTTTATGTAGAAGTGAGTTTTTCTAGACTATATATATATATATATTTAAAGTATTTTCTGGAAAAGGTTTGATTTAGTCTTTATTGGTCCATCTCTTAGAGGCCCCAAAGCAGATTTTTCATGACTCTACATGTAAATTAGGAAAGGACAATGTCCCTTTAAAAATGTGGGTGATGGGCTCGGCGCCTGTGGCTCAACAGGCTAAGGCGCCAGCCACGTACACCTGAGCTGGAGGGTTCGAATCCAGCCTGGGCCCGCCAAACAACAATGACGGCTGCAACCAAAAACTGGCCGGGCGTGGTGGCGGGCGCCTGTCGTCCCATCTACTTGGGAGGCGGAGGCAGGAGACTCGCTTGAGCCCAGGAATTGGAGGTTGCTGTGAGCTGTGATGCCACAGCACTCTATCCAGGGTGACAGCTTGAGGCTCTGTCTAAAAAAAGTAAATAAATAAAAATAAAAAATAAAAAAATAAAAATGTGGGTGATGTGCAGATATTCTGCACTGATTTGACTTGCCCTCGAACAATATTTGTTATCATGAACATAACGTCCACTAGTACATAGAATCTAGTATGCTCGGCATGCACTTTACACAGCCTCATTCTATCCTCCCAAGGTAACCAACTCTTCATGTACCAAAGAGCATCTGAGGAAACATGTTAAAATGCACATTCTCAGATAATCTCATTCTATGAATGTCTTGGGTCTGCGCTGTGACCCCAAAATGGACGATTTGAACAGAGGACCCTCCTCGGAGGAACATTTTCAGAAAGTCTGCCTCATTTCATACTGTGAAAGTTCTAGCAGAGAGCAGGAGAGAGCTCTCTCTAGAGCTTCAAGACTCTGATTCGTACAAGAGAGGAGAGAAGAACTGCTTCCCGTCCCGAGTACTCTCTTCATCCCTCCTTCACCAGCTGACAAACATGCCCCCTGAGTTGTACAATCTGAACCCTTTGACCAGATTAATCAATGTTTCAGAACTGGTCCTCTGGGAGTTAACAAAATCAAGTTGTGTGGAAAAACAATCCTTTTCTCTTCAGAGTAGCTAGAAACCCTGTTACGATGACAACTTAGGCCTCACTTAAAAACCTGCCACATTCAACCCTCTAAATCTCAGCTCCTCCAGATTGCTGCCCCGAAGTATGCGTGCTTTGTCTCCGCTGGTGCTAATGGGACACGTGACAGCCGGTGTCATAGTGCTGCTGCAAAATGCATTCTCTGTGCCCAGGAAGAACCTGTATAAATATTCTCAATAAATAAATAACAGTTGTCATTTTCAGAATATGACAATCTCCAGCTGCCTGTGCTTAAAGTGAGCGACATGTCATTTATCCTAATAGATGTGAATGCATGTATTGTACATACCAGTGAGTCACTTAATTCTTATTCACTCCAGCCTTGGTCTCAGTTGGGGGCAAGTGCCTCTAACAGGGTTTGGCTGGATCAAATCACAAGCTGAAAAATCTTGGTCAATTATAGAAGCCCGAGGCTAAGGAGGGAGTTGTCTTTTCATAAGTCCTGGCAGACCCCTCCTCTTCCCAGGCTTACTGAAGACGCCAGTCAGCCTCCCATCTGTGGAATTTCTGGGAATCTTTCTCCCCCCTGTAATTTAATGTGACTCAGTTGTTCTCCGTCCTGATAATACAAGTGGTGAGAAAGTCGCCTAATCCCGCTGGCATCCCCTCTTGTCAGCACCTTTTTATTTCCCTCTTTAAAGGCTCAACATGTTTTGATTTACAATAAGCACCAAGATAACTGCAGGTGCCCTCTCTAAAAAGCAAGGTTAACTCACCTGAGATGAATTCTTTTATTGGGAACAAAAGCAACACAAGAGCAGGAAATACAATTAATACAGGTGCTCCCTGAAACTTAGCAAATGCCCAATTGTCTTGAAAGGGAAAAAAAAAAAAAAAACCTTCACCAGTGCCTGAAGGTTCCTTTCACGCTATTTGAACTAGAATACACTGGAAAGCAAAAGGAATAGCCCTCTATGCTCAGGAGAGCTCAAGAGAAGCACCAACAAAACTCCAGACAAGGAACTGTAAATTGTTTAAGGACTCAGGTTATTCAGAGGGTGAGCTTTAACCAAAATTGTCCCTAATATCCAAATTTCAGGGCACAACCCAAGTAATGAAATAATCAGTTTTACATGGAATGCATGTTTAGGGCTATATTCTTGCTAAGTAACTTTTAAAAGTACTCCAATTAAGGCAACCTTTGTAGAACCTGTCACTAGATTCTTCTTGGAAATATATAATGAATACATTAATTCAAGGAAAGCATTTTGAATTCTGTTAGAGGCAGATGTTCTAACTTTCTCTGCCGTTTGCTTGAGGTTCAGAGTTCACTATTCTGGTGGTTGACAGTTCATTATTTTCAAACCTCAGACGTTAACTGAAAGTCTTTTATTTGGAGACGTAAGTAAATCTTTTCAGCAGGTGTTGGAGATATTTGCTGTTCGTCTTAAGAAATGATCAAAAAAGAAATCAAGCAAAATAAGTGCTGCAGTCCCACCAAACAGCATAATTTTGCGAATCTTGTATAGTTAAAGAAAATTAAGAGTAAAAGCCATGAAAAACAGAAGGGGGAAACTGTTGACTTTAGATGAACACCTGACAAGCTGTTGCAATTACATTGCCAAGTGTATTATGTCTGTTATTTTTTCTAATCTTGATCATTTCTCTAAACAAGGAATGTGTCTTCTACTTTTTAACTCATGGTCCCGATATTCATTTAGTTTGGACAGTTTCATCAAGTCAAGTGTTAGTTTCCAGGCATGTCTGGGGAGCTTTCTAATTTTAATTTCCCTAGGAAACCACATTCCTGTATTTGCAACCCTGACCCTCCCTCTGATAATCTCCTCCTTCCCCAGAGCACAAGTGCAAAATAGGGT
Source organism: Perodicticus potto (assembly GCA_963574655.1). Lineage (NCBI taxonomy): Eukaryota > Metazoa > Chordata > Mammalia > Primates > Lorisidae > Perodicticus > Perodicticus potto. The sequence goes on from CAUYRH010179978.1 coordinate 25,273, forward strand.
TTCTACAAATGCTTTTGGCATAGCCACACTTCCTCAATGGCAGAAGCTACCTGCTCCCGAAATGACAAGCTGACAAGGCTGCATGCTCAATTACACCTGCTCTTCTTCTTAAGTAATTGCCCTAGATCTTGCCAAATTATGTGCTCTGTAATTCAAATTAGAATGAAGGAGCTAAACTTTTATCAGTTACCACAGCCTGAGTGTTTCAGGCAATGTCTTTGTTTACCAGAATTCTGTCTTTTGTGACCCAATTACAAATGACTAAAGACTCCTATTTTGGACCCCATTACTTTCTTGTGTATACGAAAGTAGTTTTCCTATACTTGTATTTTCATGTAACAAAAAAGAGTGCTATTTTGTGGAGTTTCCTATGACTTGTGGAAATAAAATCAAAAAAGGACTTAAGTAGCCAGATTTAGTAAATAAAAATACCATATGCCTAGAAATCAGAATTTTAGATAAACAATAAATTACGTGTTAGTATAAGTATGTCCCATGCCATATTTAGGACACAAATATACTTTTAAAAAGTACTTGTTTATCTGAAACTCAAATTTGACGAGGCATCCTGTATTTCTTTTCTTTTTTTTTGCAGTTTTTGGCCGGGGCTCGGTTTGAACCCACCACCGCTGGCATATGGGGCCGGCGCCCTACTCCTTTGAGCCACAGGCACCACCTGAGGCACCCTGTATTTTAGCTGGCAACCCTAGAGTTGAGTAAAGCCAAGCCTGATGTGTTTCTATGAGTAACATTTTATTGAGAAACAAAGGAATGAATTATATTTCAATTTTGGTCTTGGGGAAATGTGAGGGGATTAATTTAAATAATAGGTTAAAAAAATAAGATATAACTGACAAGAAATATTAACCTGAATGGAGCTTTCGTGCCTTTTTTCTCACATTCTAGTAAAATGTAAATTTTGTATGTATAAATCTGAAAACTCCATTGTTTTCTGCCTGAATTAGCATTTGTTATTTTTGTGCATGACCCTCTAAAACATTTTCCATTACTCGAGTCAGCTGCAGTCATTCAAAACTGGTGAAGCCTCTGAGAAGAGCAAATGGAGAAATAGTAGTCTGATTAAAATTAGCTCAGTTGGAGGAAGAAGAGACTTTGCTTTAAACGAGACCGTCATAGGCAAAATGTTAAGAAACAAATACTTTAGATAATTTTCCAAGTCCAAGAAAAATATCAGAAGATACTTCAGATAATTTTCAGAGTCCAAGACAATTTCTTTTCAAAATGATCCTTACAGTAGCAGAATGTTCTAATTTATGTATATATATATTTTTTAAGTGATGAGAATTTAATACTTGTAAAGGTTGTAAATGGTAACGACCTCATGTCCCTGGAGGTGGGAGAAAGACGGGTCAGACATCCCAGCCCAGGCAGCAGCTGTGACCTCGAGCTGGAGACACACCCAGGGAGGGCCTGGAACTTTGGAGAGTGGTTCATGCATGTGGTCTCAAGCCAGGCTTGAAGCAAGATTAAGAAGTAGTAGATATCTTTTTGTTTTTTTAAATAAGAGAAATGTTTATTTCCAAACACCATGCAGGGGAAACCACAAGAATGATTACCCCAAGAAGGAGTAGTATCTAATATCTTCTTACACTTGAGGAAATAGACCAGAGAGGTCCGCACGGCGAGCAGCTCACACAGGATGGCGCAGCAGAGTCTGGATTCACACCCAGCTCTGCGCTCTCATCCTGAGGCTCGCTGTTTCTTCTTCCAGAGGATGGAGGGAGAAGGGCTGTACTCGGCCCAGGTGTGGAGGCAGCCAAGCAGAATGACTCACCCACAGCAGAGGACAGGAAGGCAGCAGAGAGAGCCGGTGGAAGTAGCTGAGAGGCCAGGTCAAGGGGCCTCCCAGCCGCATTCCCAGGCCAGGTGTGGCCTTCAGACATGTTCTGGCCATCAGCAGATAAGTTTTACTTTTATGGGTCATGATTATGAACAAAATACTATAACCAAATGAGTAAGTTTTCTTATTACAATATCTTTCATCACAGATTTTAATTATCCACCTATTTAAAAAGTATTTGTTGATAAAGAAAAGTATTCCAAATTATTTTGATTAATATTAGACTTCTGTGCATTTCAAGTTTTATGATATGTGTGCTAACATACATCCTATGTATGAATTAAAATGTTTCTCATCTTATAATTAATTTTTTAATATTAATACAATAACTAAGACAATGCCATGAAGGATATGTTAAACAGTTTGATGAAAATATTTCAGATTGTATATGAAGCCGGCACATTGTACCCCACGATTGCACTAATGTACGCAGCTATGACTTAATAAAAAATAAAAAATGAAAAAATAAATTGGCATAGCCAAAAAATATATATATATTTATTCATCTTTCACATCAGTCTCTTAAGAATTCTCCCTGCTCTTTTCTTCTATACTCTTTAAAATAAGTATAGTTTAAAATGGAAAGAAAAGAGTAGCGGTATTTCAATGACTATGATGGGATGGGCTTTTATTGTCAAACAATACACCTATCGCGTTAAACCTGATGTTGTTATAATCTAGTGCTCCCCAAATAAAACGCCTTTCTTTTTAATTGGCTTGCCAATGACAAGTGTTTCTTTTCAACACTCTACAGGTCAGACGGTGGGCTTCTACCAACTAATATTTCTGAGTGAACGTGACAAAGTATAGGCACCGGTATAAAAAGAGTTTTCTCAACCGTCATTTTGTCTAGCTTTCTACAGTGTTCCATATTATGGGTTAAATACTGGTTCGGTGTCTGTGGGAAGATGTCCAATTTATTGTGCAAGGTGTAAAACAGGTCCGTACAGATGTAGACGTTTTTGTCTATGTATATATATTCGAATATAAAATTTAGAAATCTGGGGCTTTACCATAAACTATGCAGATCTCTGGTGTTAGCAACATCAGTAAAATATCAGTTGCCTTAGAAGAGTTCAGAATGTCTATTTTTCTAGGAAAAAAAGAAGCCAAGAAAGTCTTGGTCCTAAAGCAAAAAAAAAAGAAGACAAAACGAGTCGCAGATCTGTGAGAGCGGATCTGTCGTCTGGCTGCCTGCCAGCCAGAAGCGAGGGACACAGTCCCCGCTTGCCGAGACCCTTTCTGAAGAGTCAGAGAGAGAAAGGTTTCCAAAAACGGGAAAGAGGGCAACGCACAGAAAGAAAAAGAAAAGCTTAAAGAAGACAGTGGGAAGCAGGGGTAGGTGATGGACCAGGAGCAGCGGTGGCACAGAATCAAGACTGCACTGAAGGGAGAAAACAAAAGCATCCCCCAGGTTAGAGGGAGAATATTTCTCCGAGGGGGGTCTGTGGAAATTGGTGTGCAAAATGTGCAAGTCGGACCATGAGGAGAAACATTCCAGAGAAATATATGTATATTCTCCTCTTGGAAATTTACAAGATATAAAGAAACATCCCATCTCCCAGGGGTCCTATATTTAAAAGTTTCTTTAGTCTTTTTAATGTTTGCATGTTTAATATTGATTTTCTCACACTATTTTGACTAGAGAATTATTTTTTCCAGACCACCTAGTCACATTCCCTATTGTATGAGTGGATGAAGTTACAAATTCGATGTTCCGTGGTTAGTGGTAATTTGGAAAACTGGATAAGAAAAATATCAACATCTCAGTGTCACTTGAAGATCTTCCTTTATTACCTCCAGTAAGGCTGCTGGCAATGAGCAGAATAGCAAGGTGCTTAAAAGCAGAAGCTTTGAACCAGGGATCCCTGGTTTCAATTCCCAGGGCTACTGCTTCATTAAGGTCTTTGACTTCTTCATGCCTCTTTCCTCCTCTATCAAAAAGGAAAGAAATACTAATGATAACAGGGCATTTTATAGGTTGTTTGGGGCGGGGGGAATCAGATGACATATTCCTTATGAAACACATAACCTAATACCAGCATATGGGAAACAAACAAACAACGACAAAACCCCTTACTATTAGGGATTCAGGGCTCAAATTGCCTCTTCTGCAAATTCTCTAAGCTGTGTTTTTATGTTGCTACTCAAATGGCTTGAGAATAAAGATTAAGGGAACGTTGCAGCTCTGACCAAGGCCACATGGTTCCTGGGTCTATGGTCTACGGCCAAATGCAAATTAGTGTGGTCTTACCAGACCTGTGGTGAGTTGAGAGGATTCAGTAAGATTATGTACAGAAAGGGCTCAGTGATTTGATGGGCAGAGACAAGAGGACTGTTTAATTGTGGCAGGGATGAACTGACAGATACTATAAATGGGCCTGTTGGGTTTCACATCCCCTGATGTTGTCTCTTTCACAGACTTTGAATATATGCCTTGCTGAGACATGTACAGGCTCCAGGATTTGTGTCTATGAGCTCAGGCAGTTAGAGCCTCCTTACCACTGGCAGCTGGCACTGTGAGGGAAAGAAGGGAAGACCTGGGAGGTGGTAATCTCCCAGAATAGAGACTAGAAAGCCAAACTTGCACTACGTTTTCCCTGGGCTGATGAAAAATCCCCAACTTCATCCTTTTTAAAATTGAGAAGTGAGGAAAAAGATTTTTAAAACCTTTTTATTTAGAAATAATTACAGATGCCCGAGAAACTGCAGATATAATAGGGAAGCCCTGTGTATCCTTCATCCGTTTCCCCTGTTGTTACATCTTAGGGAACGAGGATTCCTTATCAAAACCAGGTTTGTTGGAATAGGTCGGGTATAGTTCTACGTTACTTTATCACCTGCAGTTTCACCACCTCAGTCAATATAAAAACCTAAAGACCTTGACCTTTTTTTCCCTTTTTAGTGCAAATGTTATAAAAGAACATTACCCTTGAGCATTAATTAATTTTATTAATATTTTGATTTTTGCCCCTGGAGGTAAGCATAAGCAAAAACAGTAGTAGTTATCTGAGGGTTTTGACATCACAATTCAGGATTTGTATAGGATTCTGAACATTTCTTCTGTGGTTACAATGTGCTTCCCCTTTCCTCTTTGTAAATCTGGTCATCATATGTAAATACTCCGGGAAGTAACTTACATTTTAATTCAGTTCCTCTCCTCTGTCATCATTTACGATTGCATTGGAGGAAATGTATGTGTTTTACAAAAGGCAAAATGTGCTGAAGAAAGAACCAAATGGTGAAACAGATCCCATTTAAAAAGTCATAAACAAGCTTACAGCCGTAAGTGATGACATGAATAAATTGCTTTTGCAAGAAAATTCAGACTTAATAGCATTACTAAGCCACAGCTGAAAGGCATAACTTTGTTTCAAATGGTAGTGATGACTGGCACCACTGGGTTAGAAATGATCTCATGATGGCATTCATAATGACTTATTTAAAAAAAAACAAAGAGAAACTTGGAATTTCATCATGGTAGCTAGGAAAGTAAAAATTTCCTGATGATATGACTATGCTATCTTCTTTGCCAGGTTTTCCTCTAGCTTTAAAACAAATATGTCAAGATTTAAGAGACCAATGCTCATAGTTTGGGTACGGCTAGAGCTCCTACTTCAATAGTAGGCATAATTGTGACATGCATAATTGAAATTGTTGAACTTATAACCAATTATTTTATTTTATTTTTATTTATTTATTTATGTTTTGAGGCAGAGCCTCAAGCTGTCACCCTGGATAGAGTGCTGTGGCATCACAGCTCACAGCAACCTCCAATTCCTGGGCTCAAGCGAGTCTCTTGCCTCTGCCTCCCAAGTAGCTGGGACTGCAGGAGCCCACCACAACGCCCGGCCA
>CAUYRH010179982.1:0-25275 GCA_963574655.1 Perodicticus potto
CTCAGCTGTCACCCTGGATAGAGTGCCATGGCATCACAGCTCACAGCAACCTCCAATTCCTGGGCTCAAGCAAGGCTCCTGCCTCCGCCTCCCAAGTAGCTGGGACTCCAGGCGCCCGCCACAATGCCCGGCCATTTTTTGGTTGCAGCCGTCATTGTTTGGCGAGCCCGCGCTGGATTCGAACCCGCCAGCTTAGGCGTACGTGGCTGGCGCCTTAGCCTGTTGAGCCATAGGCACCAAGCCTCCAAATCCAATTTCTAACCCCTGCTAACTATTTACCTTGCCACTTCCTCAACCACAAAACAAGCTCTTTATTACGTATAGAACAAGATTTTTTCCCAAAGGTTTTTTTAGCATCAAAACTTTTCCTTCATGTAAAATATTAGAGAAGCCCCAATCAATACATCAGAACGAGGGAGCTTGGGGCACCACTCCAGCCTTCCTCATCTCCCCAATACACTTGGCCTTAAGAAGCCTCCGTGGGACCTCTAGGCCTCTCTGGTCTGATATGAAAATCACGACCTAATGTGTCAGCTTGGAATGTCTCTGCGGGGCTGTTAAGCTCCCCGAGCACCGTTAGCAATTTTCTTTTTCATCTTCACCAGACACCTCATCTATGCCTGTGGCTTACTGTTTCCTGCATACTGTTTCTTGTTATTATTTATTTCTTGTTATTCTTTATTTTTCCTTCCAGAAATGCCCTCCTCCCTCCCTTCACTTACCTAAACTCTCCACATGCTGGACTTACCCTCCACTCCCTTTGGGAAGATTTCTTTGTTTCTGCCCCAGCCCATGCAGATTTCTCCCATCTTTCAGTACTTCTTGCGTTTGTGATCAGTGGTGAATCATTTATTTACCTTAACTGATTGATCCAAGATTGGTCTCCCCAACTTACACTACTTCTTCTATGGGCCCCACGTGTCTCCGCCCAGGGCCGGCCTGAGCTACTGCAGGGGCACCAGTGGCCGTGGAGAGCCCAGCACCCCCTGTTCACCAAGCCCACCAGAACAGAGAAAACGTGATGAAATGTTGCATTCGGAGAGGGTTTTGTCTCTACCAAGCCTTTCTATTCCTTGTGGTCATTTATATAAAGCAGGAGCTTGCCCAGTGGAGTCCTGGGTGTTTAAATAGAAAGCATCTCTGAGGATATCCCTTGGGACATGAAGTCCTTTCATAAAATGACTGTTGCCTAAACCTGATTGTTTTAACACTTGACCTAGTGACACTAATTGCTTTAGACCTGTCTCAAGGTCGTCAGTAGACCTCCCTGACGCGTGTTTGCTGTCTCTCTCCCCTCCATCACTCCCCCCTTTCTCCACATCCTCTCTTTCTGCCGCCCTTTGCCACAGGCTATCACGATGGGCATCTTGTGATCCGCTGGTTTTGGGCCGCAGTGGAACGCTTCAATAATGAGCAGAGACTGAGGTTGCTTCAGTTTGTCACGGGGACATCCAGTGTGCCCTACGAAGGCTTCGCAGCCCTCCGAGGAAGCAACGGGCTCCGGCGTTTCTGCATCGAGAAGTGGGGGAAAATCACGTCTCTCCCCAGGTACGGAGCTTGTGCCAAGCTTCGGGGAAACCCACTGAAGAGGGCAAAGTATACTCTGCTATTTGAGTTGGGGTGACCATCCTTTGGGATAGAATTCTCTCCCATCACCCAAAGTTTTGATATTGGAATTATTAGTGAGTGAAATGTCTCTGTAACTTGGTCTGAAACTATATTTTAGTGAGGTTCTGTTGATGGATGGTATTTGGGCTGTAATACCTTGGTCCCTGTATCAGTCAGATTTCACAGCCTGTACCTCACCCAACTTAAAGAGAACCACCCAACGCAGGGGAGGAGGGAGACAAAGGTATTAGTGTCAAGATGCCAGAAGCCCAAAGTAGCCCCTACAGCACCACCTCTGTCTTCCACAGCCCGTCATCACTTGATGCATCCATTTATTATAGATTTATGTATTTGTTGTATTTTTCCTACTAATTTTAAAATGTGAAGATGAGATCATGTGTATCTTTGGGGCTCTACGGTGTATATCCTGGGCTATCGAGAAATTATTGTGGGATAAATGTGGAAAAGGAGGCTCTGGGGCTCCAAATAATTTTGCAGAATAAATTCCCCATGCTGTGAGTTTTAATCTCAACACTTCCTGGGTCCTTTCTACGCCACTTTGGGTAGCAGGTTCCCAATGGGTGAAATGAGAAGTACTAAAGAGGTACTTCTCGATGAGTACTGTAGTAATAAGTACTGCTTCAACAAGCAGAAGGGAAGACTGAGCCCCATTACCATCTTCTAAGGTGATATATTCTGATTATAAAGGAAGATTTGCATTTAATTCCGCCCTCTTTCTACATGGCCACCCAAACAACTTCGCTAAATCCCCAGTGTGGAAGGAATTACTTGACTATAGCTTTCACCCAGCTTTCCCAGGCTTCCTAGAGTCCCAAAGACAATTCACTGGGTGTCGATGACCTCGGTGGCCTGCCCAGATGGTTAACAGCAGCCCTACGCCCAGGTTCAGGCTTGGGCCCTGGCCTCACCCAGGTCAGCAGACCCTCATCTCAAAGAGTTTGCCCCCTTTGTGCATTTCTGCCTGTAGCCAAACCTAGTGAATTAATCTGGCAAGAAAATAAGATGAAAAAGGCAGAATTTCTGTTTGTCTAGTTTAATGATAGATTTCAAGAATAAAGTTATTTGGAAACATTCTGTTTTTTTCTTTTGGAGAAATGCAGTGTGCGCCCTCACTTGATTGTAGCCTGCATCCGCGGCAGAGGGGCGACAGGCCAGCGGGGGGACAGCCTGATAGTGACTCATTACAGCACAAGGGGCCGTGAGGAGGTGGAATAGAGAGTTAATTGCAACCGAGTTGCCCAGGGAGGATGCCACAGAGAAACCAGGATGTAGATGAGCACTGGGAGGCAGAGACTAGGGAGGCGCTCTCCACGCTGGCGCTGGCGGCAGCATGAGCTCAGCCTGGGAGTAGGAAGTGGCCAGCGCGCGTCCAGGGAGGAGTGCGGAGGATATGCCTGAAGCATCGTCACAGGGATCCAACTGAGAAAGATAGGTGGGTGGGCCCCAGAGAAAAAGACCCCACTGTGGAGTCTCTGCTTGGTTCTTCAGGAAACGAAAGTCATTGCTTTTGTCATCTGGGGTCACAGATAGCGTGTAATTTACATATTCGCTTTGGAAGCTTTGAAATACACATTAATGCTATTATCCCACACAGAGAGCTTATAAGGCGGACATTGGACCTATGAACAGGTCTCCCACCTAGGCCAAGGCACCCTTACAAAGCCCACTGCTCTGTAAGCCCCTCCAGGCAGCAGGGACTTCATCCTGGGACAGGAGGACCCAAGAAGCAAACACTGGAAGAGAACAGTGAAAATGGCACCCCAAATCTTAACTCCTGACCCGTCTCCCTTGCACAGGGTCTAGAGAGCCAAGACCCTAACAAGTGTCATCTGTGTGCAGAGACAGAGAAAGAACCTCTGACTTCTAAGAACCAAAGTTCAGGGAGACCTGGCCAGGCCACAGCAGGCAGCAGGCAGCCCTGAGCTGGCGGGAGCACCAGGCGGGCTCGAGGTAACCGGGGCCTCCCAGGGACTGTCAGCCTTGGAGAGCAAGGCCAGCACCCTGGGGAGAGGAGGCCCGGATCTCCTCCTTCCTGGGATCTCTCCTCCAGGTTCCTGGATGACAGTGCCAAACAGTGTCACAGCAAACCCTGTCATAGCCCAGGCTCCATAAAACCTGTGTGTCAGCCCAAGTCTTTGTCCTCTAAAAGCTGTGTGAGGATTATTAAGGAGGACGTTAAGGGGCCCTCACATTGCTAGGACATAATGTCATAGTCCCTAGTGAAGAAACTTCAGCCCAGCATTGCTGAAGCATTTGAGAGGTGACGATCCCCGGAGTCTCCTCAATGAAGGGACCGAGCTGACCTCCAGTGTTAGATCAGTCGTCCATGTGGGCTCAGCCACCACACAGCCCACAACAGAGGACAGGAAATGGAAAGGAAGATGTAAGCCATGTGCCAGGGATTTTAATAAATGCAATGAACTAGAAGTTCACTCTCGGTCAAAAGAAGGTTTTCAAACAAACCATAGCCCCCAGAAGGAACTACTCTTTACAGGACAACCCAAGCCATGCATACCTACTCGGCATGTACGTGTGTGTATATCTGAAACACAAGGTCCTCAGAACAACACTTCACCCTTATTACCCACAATACGATCTGTTTTGTATTCCATCCTATTTCATTAAAATGGAATGCCAGCCAAACCTGTAGTTTTCAAAAATTATCTAAGTGGCATGAGATTCAAAGGAATGTAAATTTTTGATCAAGGATTGCTGAGTCGTGCTCTGAAACGGGCGGGGTGTGGGAGTGAGAGGAAAGCTCTCCCACGTTGCAGAGTGCGGACCTGTGGTTGGCCTCCACCCCCTACAGCTGCAGAGGGACACGGGGCCACATCTGGAAAGAGCTTAAGCCAGTGGGACAGTTCCCTACCTTTGAACAAGAGCTCAAGAAGGCACAGAGGAAGGGTTGGGAAGGAAAGAGAAGTATGGAAATCGGGGCAGGGTACATGTAGCCTAGGCAGGCTGGAGGTAGAATAAAGGAGAGAAGAGAACCTTTGTGGGGCCAAGGATCTCAGTCATGGACAACTAACTGGCCTAAAAGTTGCCAGCAAAGTTCTGACGTGAACACATTTCACTGCAGCTGTAAACTGAGCCCAGGATCAGGGTGGAGTTGGAGGCCTTGTTAAATTGGCAGTTCCTCTACTCTTTAGCCCTGGTTCTCAAGGTGGACGTGGGAAAGGGGGCATTTAGCAATGTCTGGAGACATTTTTGGTTATGGGGAAAGGGTGCTATGAGTGTCTACTCAGTGGAGGCCAAGGATACCGCTAAATATCTCATAACACACAGAGCAGTCTCCACAGCAAAGAACCACCAAGTTCAAAACGCCAACAGTGTGGAGGTGAGAAACCCTGCTCCGCTGGGACTCAGGCTAGAAGAGGACCCACAAAGGGAGGCGGAGGGAACCATCAGTAAGCCCAGGAGAGAAAATGACAGCCACCGAGAAGCAGAGAGAAGCCAAGGAGGGAGATGTTCAAGAAGAACAGCTTTACAGCGAGAAGGGCCCACATCACGACTCAAAGCTGCAGAGGCTGGCATGGATGTGAACGGAAGGAAACACTTTTACACTGCTGGTGGGACTGCAAACTAATACAACCCTTTTGGAAGGAAGTATGGAGAAAGCTCAAAGAACTCAAACTAGACCTCCCATTTGATCCCACAATCCCATTACTAGGCAAGTATCCAGAAGAAACAAAATCCTTTTATCATAAGAACATCGGCACTAGACTGTTTATCACAACTCAATTTACAATCGCCAAAATCTGGAAACAGCCTAAATGCCCACCAACCCAGGAATGGATTAACAAGCCGTGGAATAGGTACACCCTGGAATACTACTCAGCCACTAAAAAGGATGGAGAATTTACATCTTTTGTATTAATTTGCATGGAATTGAAATGCATTCTTCTTAGTAAAGCATCACAAGAATGGAGAAGCAAGAATCCAATGTGCTCAATTCTGATATGAGGACAGTTGATGCTAGTCCGTGGTGAGGGGAATGGGAGCGGGGGAGGGACCAGAGGGAAGAAGGGAGTAGGGTGTGGGGCCATTGTGTGTGACATGCCTATTGGGGTGGGACACTATTAATAGAGGGACTTCACCCAGCAAATGCAAGCAGTGTGACCTGGCTCATTGTACCCTCAGTGATTCCCCAACAATTAAAAAAAAAAAACAAAAACAAAAAACAAAGAACATCTTTAAAGAGCTTGAGGAGCTGGGGGTAGAGCCTGGGCTTCTGAGTTTGGGGATCAAGAGATTATTGACAAAGAGATTATTGATCAAGAGCTTATTGGCAGTGGACGAAGACTGGCAGGGGAAGACACAGCTTACAGAACTGGCCGTAAGTGGCTCAGAGCAGGGATGGCTGCTGCCTCTTGCTTGTTTTGAGCTGTCCTTAAAGTGTTCTCTAGTGAAGAGAGCAACACTTTCTTTGGTTAACATTTTAATCAATGACATGGAAAAAACGGGAGATCACTGTGTAGATGACACAGTTTAGAAGGGTACCCAATACAGTGATTGGCACCACCTAACCTCAAACTTACCCCCAAATGCTGGAGCGCTGCACTGACACCCGCAGAGCAGAATTTGACATGATTGAAAAGATCCTTGGGGAGTTCCAAAGCAACAACTGCATGAGTGCCAGACGAGAGAGACTCATTTGCCAGTAGGACATGTGGAAAAGACCAAAGACCTAAGTCTCCCTAAGTGTGACATAGTTCCTAAGATTATTATAGCAATCATGGTTGCATGAGTAAGAGTATCTTACTGTGCAAACGATGATTCATGGGGTACATAAGGCATTGCGTGTTTCCTAGCGTCTGTCCTCCCCACAACCCTCTGCGGTGCACCCAGCATGTATTATTATCCCCATTTTACAAGTGAGAAAAGTGAGGCTCAGAAAGATTACTTGACTTTCCCAGAGTCATAAAACTGATAAGTGGCTGACGGACCAGGGTCAGAATGAAGGTCTTCCAGGCCCTGGTTCCACCCGGCAGCACTTGGTTTGCTGCAAAGAGAATGAGGTAAGGGCGGAGCCTGTGGCTCAAAGGTGTAGGGCACCGGCCCCAAATACCAGAGGTGGCAGGTTCAAACCCAGCCCCGGCCAAAAACTGCAAAAAAAAAAAACAAGAGAGAGAGAGAATGAGATAAGCAGGTGCCAAGTGCTGTCAGAACCACACCTGGAAGGTGTGAACCTACAGTTAAACTGCCAAGGCACACTGAGCAAAGCTGAATCAAATCGTGATTTCATTGTGTTCCTTCATTCTGGATGACAACCTATTAACCTAAGAGAGTCAACCAAAGCTATAGACAAATGCAGTAAAAGCAACTAGTAAAGAAATTGTGGGCATTCGGACTAGGAGCTATTTGATGATGTTTTCTATTTATGCCCAGAAATTATCTTTTATAGAATTAATGTTTTTTATAGAATTAATGAGAATTTTATAGAATTAATGGGAATTTTTTTTTCCTATGACATGTCCCCTTGTGAGTGCCAGTTAAAACGACCTGAGCAAGAAAACCAAGATGATGTCTGCTCATACCTTGCTCCTGGCTGATTTAGCTAGTTCCGAAAGCACACTTGGGAATATTCTGCCCCACTTAACTTGATGAGCCGCAGCCCAGTGTATGTTCTAGTTTCCATCTTTCTAAACATAGAGAAGAGTCATTGTAATCATCATCCCACTCAATTTACTGGGTTCCCTTTCACTCAAACAATTACTGACATTTAGCTAAAATGTTTCAGTCATTTTCTTTTGAAGTGAATATAGGCCTCTTTGAATCTCAGATAATAATAGAACTTTGCTAAGTTCTGTCTATTTTTATGTTTTTTCCCAGGTAGGTCGTTAAGATCTCAGACCAGTCACCCTGCTGTGCTGTGCCCTCCCTTAGAGCTTGAGAGGGATTGGGATGGGGCAAGGAGGAGGGTTAAGGATGGTTCCCCAAGGACAATTGAGGGGGCTGTCGCCTGGAGGAGGGATGGATGCTGGGCAGACAGAAACACCGGCATCTTCCGGAGATTCTCCCTGTACGGGGAAAGTCCACCTTCCCTCGCCCCTCTTCCCAGCTTCCCCATTCCCAGAATAATTTCCTCCCGCAACTGAAGTGCTGCATCAGCCTTGGCAGGAATCTGGCACTTTGATTTGTAGAATTCAAAGCAAAGGTGTAAATAATACGCAAGTCCTATAAGGATCTCATAAGCTTAATATCCCAAATGGAATGCTAATGAAGGGAGTTTAGTTTTGTTTGTTTCTTTGTATGTTTGTTTTGTGATTTGATTTGATTTGAGAGTGTCCTTTTCTATGCTGGTTGGTGTCTCAAAACACCATCTCAGCATCTCAGCACACCTCTCCCTCCAGGGAGGAAAAGGCATGAAAGGAACTTTCAGCCGCACCCTTCCACCTTTCTCCCTGCTTTGGTAGAGGACTCAGCATCAACAAAAGTTTCCCACAAAAAAACAAAGAACTCCTGCAGGGAGCAGCTAGTCAGGTGCCAGGAGGCTCTGTGGGAGGGAATCCCTGTGTGCCAGGCTCCTGGTGCTCACCACGGGAGGCCCACGTGGCTGTGAGCAGCGCAGCAGGGGAGACGCGGGGTCTGAGGCCCAATGCTGGCAAGCACCCACCTGCGAGAGGAAGCGCATAACAAGCAGAGGGGAGCTCAGGGCAGCGCTCGAGGACCACACTCCAGGCTCCAGGAGGCCTGTCTCACAAGTGCAGCTTTTCCTGGAGATACAGCCCTCCAGCTCTAGTTAGGCATGTTCTACCACCATGGGGGAGTCACACTGTCTCAGGGCACCCCTGACCCGGATGGAGAACTGGAGCTCACATTTCCGGGGCATCTGGGCTCCTCTAAACAGAATATATGGCTCACCGAGGCTCAGAACTCAGGGCCAGATGACAAGACTTAGGAATATAATCCCCTAATTCTAATTGTGTTTCCTCCTCCTACACCAACCACATCAAAATTCATATCTCAAGTACAGAATCAGGCTGATCCTGCGGCATTTATCATAGGTTTGCCAGTGCATTTCTAGCGCAGTACAGTTTGCTTACAAAGGCAAACAGCCCATTTCTAGGCGTGCCATTTCTTCAACTGGTCCACTCATTCTGGAAAACCATGACTTAGTTTGCAATGTTTTATGGGGGGGTCCTAAGTCATGGTCATGCTCACTTTTGATTTCCTTTTAATTCCTAACTTCAGACTAAGTCACAGATACATCCAGAACCAGTTATATCATTGAAATTATCATTCTCAAGAACTCAAAATAGACCTTCCATTTGATCTCACAATCCCACTACTAGGCGTCTACCCAGAAGAAAAGGAAATTGTTTTATTATAAGGACATTTGCACTAGATTGTGTATCGCAGCTCAATTTATAATTGCCAAGGTGTGGAAACAACCCAAATGTCCATCAACCCAGAAATAGATTAATACACTGTGGTATACGTATACCATGGAATGCTATTCAACCATAAGAATGATGGAGACTCTATATCTTTTGTATTAACCTGGATGGAGTTGGAGAACATTCTTCTTAGTAAAGTATCACAAGAATGGAAAAGCAAGTATCCAATGTACTCCTCAGTAATAATATGAGCCCAGGAGATGAACTAATACATGCCCACACAAGAGAAAAACTCAATTCAATTCAAGATGGCAGAGGGGGAGAAGGGAGGGGGGAAGGGGGAGGAGGCAGGGGATTGATTGGTGTGCTCCCACTTCATGGACACAATGTAAGGGTATATGGCACACCGCCTGGGGGAGGGACACAACTGCAACAGGGGCTACGCCTGACAAATGTACACATTGTGACTTCATTTTTTGTACCCTCAAATTAACCTGGAATTTTAAAAAATAAAAATAAAATAAAATAAAAACCATCACAAAAGAAAAAGAAATTAACACTCTCACCAATCTCTTCTCCTCTATGCAGGGCACACACATGCTTCAACCGACTGGATCTGCCACCATATCCCTCGTACTCCATGTTGTACGAAAAGTTGTTAACAGCAGTAGAAGAAACCAGCACCTTTGGACTCGAGTGAGGACGTGGAACCCTGCCTGGCATTTTCCTGGCCAGTGACATCAACCTTCCTGGGATGATCGGTCCTTCCCTTTCCCTTAATCGACTCTCTTTTGATTTTGGTATTCCATGATTTTTATTTTCAGACCAAATCAGGATTGACAAAAGCTGTGCATGAAGAGCTGCCTTCTTCTAAGATCTAACCTTCAGGCTTCTCTCCTCTGTTTTCAATGAACTGCTAGCCTGTACGCAATATTAAAACAAAAAGAAACAACTGTCTAAAGGTCTGTGTATATCTCCACATACCTCCATTACTAACAATGAAATAAGAATGCAAGTTATGCTACACTTGACCAAATGGTAATAAATGTTTACTTCCATTTCTATCATTTAAGGGAAAATTTGAGCATTAAACACTCCAAGCTTTTATACGCCCATGTCTACTGAGCAGAGCCGCCATGTTTTATAATTTCCAACAACCAGATCCAGATCTGGGAGCTGATCAACTCTTTGCTTTCCTCCCTCTCCACTTTTTCCCAGCGCATACTCTCCATCCAAAGGACAGCAGTGGCAAAACTGAAATTTTGATACATCCAACCCATTGATTCACATATGGCATCAGTCCCCTCAGCTGCAACCAGACATACGGTGCAAATATGACACTTTCCACAGTTAACCACAAGAGAAGCACCTGCTTCTGATGCACCACGGCGCATCCCAATGGCTGTGGGGAGTGTGGGCTCAACCCCAGCTCAGGGGGTCTAAGAGGAGAGCGCCCCTAGTGACACACACAAGAAGCACAGGCTTGTGCACAGGTGCAAGAAGGAAACCTTGACTAATGTAGATGAGAGATGAGGCTTCGGCCTCTGTTGCCTCGTATAGAATGTGGTGAAAATAGGAGAAAGGAAAGGACATTTTACATCGACCACCTGAGGTTTGTGCTGTTTTGTTTGGTCTAGCTGCAGTTCTCCTTCACAAAGGAAAAAAATGTACAGATGATCTCATGACATTTGCTAAAATCAGGTATTACTTGCTTAGCAGACAAACCTTTCTCCGTTCTGACTTTGATATTGGTTTTATC
The DNA here is from genome assembly GCA_963574655.1 of Perodicticus potto. Lineage (NCBI taxonomy): Eukaryota > Metazoa > Chordata > Mammalia > Primates > Lorisidae > Perodicticus > Perodicticus potto. Next base: position 10,729 of record CAUYRH010179982.1, read on the forward strand.
ATGCTTTCTTTCCCTTTCTTAATCACGGTCTTCAAGTCCCTTCACGTCCGACTGTGCACAGGGCCCACACGAATTAAGAAGCTGCAGAGAGTGACGGTGCTTGTCGGGGGCCAAGGGCAATCTGGTACTTCTCCTTCATCCGCAGCAATCCTCCTGGGGCAGAAATGGGACACCCCAAAGGCACGCTGATTTGTGTCAAAATAAATATCCAGTTTCTTTTAGCATTCAGGAAAAACATATCTCAGAAAACTCGGTGTTGTCAGAAAAACAGTTGCAGGCTCCAAAGACAGCCTGACCTCTTGATTTGAAATAAACCCAATCGTAATGGTCATTTGCTATTTTTGCTAACCTTGTGATCCATGTCATCTGAAATAGGTCATAAATGAAAGTGTTTTTCTTCACTGGGAAAAGAAGAGCTAAAGAGACTCCACTATTTTAACGGCACGTTGTTGTTTTCAATCTAGTAAAACAAGGGGGGAACGTGAGAAAAGCAAGACAAAGTGAACACATGAAGCCGTGCCCTGTGGCTCCTTCTTCCCCTTTGTGTCCGGACAGCGCATTATTCGCGTCCTCTGCACTCTAAAATAAAACATTCTTTTAGCAGGAATTATTTACAATGCCCAGTACCTCTCGCTACTACTGCATATGTGTTGTCAATCAGGGAGAGTAAGTTCTAGAAATTTAGCCTTAGGTCATCGTCCAAAAGGAATATTTACTAAGATGGGAACAAACGTGCAAGTTATATAGAATTTGAGGAATATGCGAAATTCAGTACATATTTCAGGATCGGAATTGTAATAGATTCCAATGGAGCTATTATTTATTTAGGAAATCAGAACACAGGATTATGCAAGTCATTGTACCAGTCCCTTATTCTAACTCTTTGAACAGCATCTCTAAGAGAGGGCGCTCTTTCGTCTTTAGAGTTTGGTGTCATACATACGTAAATACTCATTAATTCAAACACCCAGCTCTTTTTTTAGTACTTACTCAGCAGAGGTTGGAAAGGAAGAGAGCTATTCATAAAATGGAGCCAGTAACTGGGAGATTTACAGCTTCCATAAACATCTAATTAATCTATTAATCAGATTAATTACTTCTCTACACAAAAGGAATGTGGTGTCTCAGAAATCACGTATGGAGAGGTAACTTTGGCGTAACTGTTTTGTCAACTAGCCTTTCCTTAACCCCTGCCACTACCTATGCTGTGGTTCTTGATATATCCCACAAAGCATAATAGGAACAGCATTTCCTAAAAGTGCAAAATTCCATAAAAAATAATGACATCGAAGTCATCTGAAAGAAACTAAAGCTTGCTTACCAGGGTCCCAGTGTGCCATTGCAGGCTTGCAGAGAGTTACAGGAGGAAAACAAAAGAGAAGCTCAGAAACAAGTTATGCAGAGATCCTTTTTGCCTCATAGGGGAGGTTGATTTTAAAAAATATAATACCTATAGATATAAATATAATATACAAAATTGTACCATTAATTTCACCAGGCGAAGGTGTAAAACACCCCAAATCATATAATTCAATTGGGAAGGCAGATCTATTTGTTACCACCCACAATATCTTTTTAATTTAAAGCGCAAGTTTTTTCCATAGAGGCAAACTGCAAAATTAATCTCTTATAAGCCACAACCTCCCTAAAACAAGATCTTTTAGATCTAGTTTTAATAAGAGTGTAATGCCCTCAATCAGAGGACAGACAAGAACAATAAATAAGAAAAAATGTAGATTAACAACTTTGAAAGATCTTTTTAAAATGCTATAAAGGATTGAACTCATTGCATGGATATCACAAATGTTTTATGCTGTAATAAGATGAAAAATAAAAAAGAAATTGACTCTGCGGGGTCAGGAGAGGTATTCTGAATCTGCCAGGTGGAGGCTGTGAAAATGCTGGGAGGGTGGTAAGAAAATTAAGAGAAAGAGATATATGATTTGGAGGGGGAACATTTCACATATGCAACTGCTAAGTCTTTTTTTCTTTTAATGTGTCACCAAATGTCCTTTAACAGTGTGTTTGTGTGACAAGCCAACAAGCTGAGTTTTCCAGAACAATTCTAACGTTGCGTCAATCTGCTGTTGGTCCACGTGTCAAACCATGTGTCCAAAATTTGGGTTCAGAAAATTTCTCAGTTGCCACAAATATTTTCCCAGTCAAGATGAAACACTTTCAAATGAAAGTAGTTAGAACTTTACATAACAAATGTGGTGCTTTATTATTATTATTATATTATTATGATTAATTGTTATGTACTTCAGTGTTCATTATTAAAACTATTGCAATACTATTACATAAAAATCTGGGATGGACATTCCAGCCATCATACGGTCCAAAAGAGAAAGTGTTATTTTCCTGTTAGTGACATATAGTCCCTTTGTTATAGTAGAAAAAAAGGTGCCTAGAGGTAGTGTGTAGAGTAAATATTGTTCCATTAGCCTACTTCCTGCAGCTTCCAATTTACCTAAGGAAATGTCTATAACAATTTTGTTTAAAAGTCTTTGTTCTAGGCAAGAGCAGAAGCAGCTCACATTACTGGGCCGATTCTGCTCACACCAACAACAGAAACGTCACGTGATACTCAGGCCTCGCTTTCTCTTCCATCACACCACCTTCAAGGAATGTCAATAAACTCACTTTGGTATGGCATCGTGTATGCTCCTTATTGCGAAAGGAAGTCGAGGGAAGCACATAGCAATTCATTTTCTCCCCGTGCTCTCAGTGGATGTAAGCAATAAAACGGCATAGAAGCTGACCAGCTGCTATGATAAACAATCCCCGGGGGAAAAAAAACCAAAAAGCATCGTATGTGCTCCCAAATCCATGAATAAAGGAACAGCTTTGTAACACGTGTTTTGTGTACGCCTGTTAGAACAATACACAAACCACCTGGGCCTCGTCCCGTAGTGCCTGGTATGTCGAACCAAGGGTAAACTGCTTCGTGTGACTCCCCACCTATGGGACTGTGTCTACGAAGGCTTCAGGCCACAGCCTAACAGGGTGTGAGCCTGGGACAAAGGTTACCACTAGGCAAACATGATGTTTCCTATGGCGCATATCACAAACTCCCAAGATCAAAACGTCATTACCTCTTTCCAAGCCTCTAAAAGACAAAGCATGTGGCTCTGGCTGGGTGGGAAGTCGATTTATTGTTTGAGGAGAAAATATTTGATGATTAGAAAAAAGGTCCACTAGGGCGGCGCCTGTGGCTCAAAGGAGTAAGGTGCCAGCCCCATATGCCGGAGGTGGTGGGTTCAAACCCAGCCCCTGCCAATAAAAAAGAAAAAAAGTCCACTGTGAGGGAAAAGGGACACACAGTTTATATTCCAGACAGGGCTTAAATCCATTTACAGAGGATGGTTCCCTAACAGAATAAGTGAATCTGGAAGCTCGGGCTAATCAGTATCGGTGCAGCGGGAAGCATTGCATTTATAGCTGGAAACAGATACTTTTGTCCGACTCGTGCAGCTTGGAGACAGAGAATCTGAGATAAGGACAGCTGACTTGCTCAAGGCCACTGAGTTCTATGTTGGGGGCTAATGGTATACCCTGTCACAAAATATCCCCTTGGTCCCTGGCCTCCCGGACTTGGCGTAATCATTAGAAAATGTGCCAGGAGGGCGACGTTTGCAGAAGAGATGGAAAGCAAGAGTATGAAGCAGATGCCAGAAATGACAGCTGGTGTGTAGTCACCACGGAGGGACACGGCTGCTTATTCCCGTAGCCCCTCGGAGCCAGTTTTCTAGGGCTGCTGTAACAGAGAACCACAAACGGGGTGGCTTACACGAGTCTGGCAGGGCCAGGGGGTCAGTTCCTTCTGAGGGCTGTGAGAAAACACCTGCTCCGTCCCTGTCTCCTAGCTCTCGGGGGTTCGCTGGCAGGCTTTGGCCTTCCTCGTCCTGTAGATCTCCGCCTTCACCTTCCTCTGCTGTGTGGGTGTGTGAGTGTGAGCGTGTGTGTGCGTGTGTGAGTGTGTGCGTCCATCTCCACACATACTTCCCCTCCCCCCGACCTTAAGAGCTTCCAACAGCAATAGTAATAATAATAAACACAACACTCCGGGCTTTTCCCGTACGACCCTATGAAATAGCTACTTTTATATCCCCACTTTAAGCTGGGGGAAAAAAATACAGAAGCTAATGAACTTGCCCAAAGTCACATAGCGAATGGTATAGCCAAGATTTGAGTTCCTCGGGATCCTGCTCCAGGGCCCAGGCACCAACCTTTTACTGCAAACTGCCTCCTTCGACCAACCATTTGTTGACTATGTACCACATGTTGGGTCCTGGGCTAGGCACAGGGGCCACTGGCAGTCCTTGCCCTCAGGGAGCTGGCTCATGGTGTGACAGGGAAATAACACATTATTCTCCTCCCACTGGGATTTGCCCCTGATTTTTTATTTTTTTTTTTCTGTAGAGACACAGTCTCACTTTATCACCCTTGGTGGAGCACCGTGGCGTCACACAGCTCACAGCAACCTCCAACTCCTGGGCTTAGGCGATTCTCTTGCCTCAGCCTCCCGAGTAGCTGGGACTACAGACGCCCACCACAACGCCCGGCTATTTTTTTGTCACACTTCGGCCAGGCCTGGGTTTGAACCCGCCACCTTCGGTATATGGGGCTGGTGCCCTACTCACTGAGCCACAGGCACCGTGAGTTATCTCCTCACCCCAACCTCACCCAGCTCCTGAGATGTCACGATGCCACGAAAAAATAACAAGGAAGCAAATTGCTACAGGAAAATGGAACTGGAGCAACAGGCTCTGTCAGAGAGGAAGGTTGGACCAGAATTAATTCCTCTGGAGATGGAATTTGAGCATGTATAGAACTGAGAAAAATAATTTAGATTTATCAGCAAGAGGCAGGGAAACATGTTGTTTTTCCTGAAACAGTAAACAGTGAAGAAACTAAAAGTGATTCAATCAACCTAAAAACTTCCTATCTTTAGAAGCTGGAAGAACACGGTTACAGAGAGATTTTTTTTTTTTAATGTCTGAAACCTCTAATTGAGTTAGTGTTAAAACTTGCTCAAATTAGAATTAACCTGTTGAAATAATTGGTGAAATTATATATGCCCAAGAACTTGTATGCCCTTCCATTTTATTCCAAAAGCTATACATTATAATAATTATAGAGTCTGCCTTTTTCCTTGTACAACCCCTATTACCTTTTAAATGAAATAAAAGTTGGGTCATGATTTTTACCTTGTCCAGACTTTTATATTCATCCATAAAAAGCTTCTTCTCATCTTTCAACCTTATTGTTTTAGTAGGAAAAATTAAATGACAATGGGCAGTAACTCTTTGTCTAAGATTGTGGCAGATCCCATAAAATGGCCTCAATTCTTCCACACTTCCTAAAGCCATACTTTTTCCCCTGTAACTTTGCAGTCACCTCTATCTGTGGGGGGATATTCTGACCCACCCATCAACCCACCCACCCAACGTCTTGCAAGCAGGTGCATGCAAAGTACTTGCACAATGAAGCTGGCGGGCTCTCTCTTGCTGCCCTGCTATCGTCAAGAAGAGAGCATGCCGGGGAGAACAGGAGGATGAGAGGCAAAAGCTGACGTCAGGGTAGATGAACCAACAACCAATCGATTCCCAGGTATTTAATCAAACCCAGCGAAGTTTGTTAGCACCACCCACCCAACCTCCAGAGAAGTCAACGCGAAAAGTGCATGGCAACCTACCAGTGACATCTTGTGATGATTGTCCATCATTGTGGCAACAGACAACTGATGCAAAGATCACTGGGCCTCCTTTCCTTTCTAGGACAACTTTTGAAACCAAGCACTGAAGGTTCAGGTTAGCCTCCTGAAAGCACCCACTGTGCATGGTAGCCACTGTTCAGTTTAAATTAATAATGATACTGGACCCCAATAAGAACAGCCCACAAAGTCCCAAAATTGGGAGAGATGCTGGTGCAGATGTGGAGAGAAGGGAACACCTTTAGTTGTACTGCAAACTCATACAGCCTCTTTGGAAAGAAGTATGGAGAATTTGCAAAGAACTCAAAACAGATCTTCCCTTTGATCCTATTACTGGGAAATGTGCTCAAAAGAAAAAATATCATTTTATCAGAAGGACATTTGCACTAGATTATTTATCACAGCTCAATTTATACTGAGGAAACAAACCAAGCACCCATCAACCCAGGAGTGGATTAATAAATGGTGGTATAGTATATGTGCACCATAGAATACTATTCAGCCATAAAAAGACAGAGACTTTACATCTTTTATATTAACCTGGGTGGAGTTGGAGAACATTCTCTTTAGTCAAGTATCACAAGCATGGAAGAGCAAGTATTCAATGTACTCAATACTGCAGTTCGGCCAGGGCTGGGTTTGAACCCACAACCCTTGGTATATGGGGCCAGCGCCCTGCTCACTGAGCCACAGGGACTTCTTTTTAATAGACTTTATTAGAGCAATGTTAAACATACAGCAAAATTGAGTGGCAAGTACAGAGTTCTAAAATACTTCTCTCTCCACATAACTTAAGAGTTTCCCCCACTATAAACATCTTACACCAGATTGGTACATGCGTTACATTTAATGACTATATACATCATTATCACCCAATGTTCAGTTTTCAATAAGATTCTCCGTTGGTGTACATTTTGTGTATTTTGACAGATATATAATGAACATGTATATATCCACCATTCTGAAATTGTGCAGAGTAGTTTCATTGCCCTAAAAATTCTTACCTCTTGGCTCGGCGCCTGTGGCTCAATGGGCTAAGGCGCCAGCCACATACATCTGAGCTTGCGGGTTTGAATCCAGCCCTGGGCCCGCCAAACAACAATGGTGGCTGCAATCAAAAAAAATGGCCAGGCGTTGTGGCAGGTGCCTCTAGTCCCAGTTACTTGGGAGGCAGAGGCAGGAGACTGGCTTGAGCCCAGGAATTGGAGGTTGCTGTGAGCTGTGATGCCACAACACTCTATCCAGGGTAACAGCTTGAGGCTCTGTCTCAAAAAAAAAAAAAAATTCTTACCTCTTCCTCCTCTACCCCGGCAGTCCTTAATCATTTTACTGTCCATAGTTCCTTTTCAGAATTTAACATAGTTGGAATTATAAGAGTGTAGCCTTTTCAGATAGGCTTCTTTACCTTTGTCATGTGCGTTTAAGGTTCTTGTATTGTCTTTTTGTGGCTTGATAGCTCGTTTCCTTTTAGCACTTTCCGTTGTCTGAATGTACTACATTTTATTTATCCATTCACATACTAAAGGGCATTTTGATTGCTGCTAAGATTTGACAATTATGAACAAGCAGGTTTTTGAGTGGATGTAAGTTTTCAACTTTACTTGGGTAAATACCACAGAGCATGATTACTAGTTTGTATGATGAGTGTGTTTGGTTTTATAAGAAACTGCCAAACCGTCTTCCAGAGTGGCCATACCATTCTTAATTGCTAACAGCAGTCAATAAGGGTTCCTGTTACACCACATCCTTACTAGCATTTGGTGTCATCATTCTTTTGAGTTTTTTGCCATTTTAGTAGGTATATAGTCGCACCTTGTTTAATTTGCAGTTCCTTAATTATGTGTAATGTGGGCCATCTTTTCATTTGCCATCTGTCTTCAGTTAAGTGTTTCTTTAAAGCTTTTGCCTATTTTTATTTTCCATTGGGTTTTCTTATTGTTGAGTTTTAAGAGTTCTTTATTTATTTTGGATAACAGTTTATCAGATAGGTCTTTCATAAATACTTTCTCCCAATCTGTGTCTTATATTCTCATTCTTTTGACAGTATCTTGCAGAATAGAAATTTTTTGCTTTAATAAATTGTTATTTCAACCTATCAATTATTTCTTCTATGATTGTATATTTGGGGAACTTATTTTTTATAAGCTATACTTTTCCATTATGATCAGAAAGAATAGTCTATAAGACTCTTTGCAGTTCATTAAAGTTTGATTTATGTTCTTGTTTAAGGCTAATTTTTACGAATATTCTGCTATGTAAAGCTATTTTGCTATTTATGTTGGCTTATCGTTCATTTGCTTGAACCTACCTAAGAAGGTGATATTTTAAGATATTTAGGTAGAGGCTCGGAACCTGTGGCTCAAGTGGCTAAGGTGCCAGCCATATACACCTGAGTTGGCGGGTTCAAATCCAGCCCGGGCCCGCCAAACAACAGTGATCGCTGTAACCAAAAAAATAGTGGGGCGTTGTGGTGGGCGCCTGTAGTCCCAGCTGCTTGGAATGCTGAGACAAGAGAATTGCTTGAGCCCAGGAGTTAGAGGTTGCTGTGAGCTGTGATGCCACAGCACTCTAGCCCAGCGTGAGGCTCTGTCTCAAAAAAAAGATATTTAGCTAAAAAAGATAAGTTATTTGTTTCTCCCTATATTTGTCTGTTGCTTTCATATATTTCAAGACTAAATTACCATATGCATGTTGTTCGGGATAAAGTTTTGATCTATTACATTTTATCAGTATCCAGTATCCCTCCTTTTATTCTTTTCTTTTTCTTTTCTTTTCTTTTTTTTTTTTTTTTGAGACAGTCTCACTCTGTCACCCTCAGTAGAGTACTGTGGCATCACAGCTCACAGCAACCTCAAACTCTTGGGCTTAAGCAGTCCTCTTGCCTTAGCCTCCCAAGTAACTGGGACTACAGATTCCCCTCCACAACGCCTGGCTATTTCTTTTTTAGAGACAGGGTCTCACTCTTGCTCAGGCTGGTCTCGAACTGCTGAGCTCAAGCAGTCCACCTGCCTCAGCTTCCCACAGTGCTAGGATTACAGGCAAGAGCCACAGTGCCTGGCGGTCTCTCTCTCTCTCTCTCTTTTTTTTTAAATTATATTTTCTGCTTCAAATTATGTTTAGATGGAACAGGTACCCTGACTATTTTTTATTCTGTTTGCCTTGTAAAATCTTGATACATTGTGAATAGACTATTTTTCCCATTATTTATTTTGAGCAAATTATCGCCTATTCAAATAGTTTATCTTATAACTATCTATATTGCCAGATTTTCTTGTTAATTTAGAATAGCTTTTTTATTATAACCAGGTTTCACTTATATTGTATATGTATAAAAATAGCAATAAATAAAAGCACGAGAACTATTTCTTCCCCCAAATTTATGCCAGTCGTTTCATTTTATTGCCTTTGGTGTATTTGCTGGAATTTTAGTGACTGCAGGGGCGTGTTTTTGTTCATGATTTTTTTTTTCTTTGACATCACTGCTCATAGCAACCATTTAACTCCAGGATCAAGCAGTCCTGCTTCAGTCTCCCAACTAGCTTGGTCTAGCTAGGTCTGCAAGAGCAAACCACCTTGCACACAGCTAATTTTTTAAAAAACTTATTATACAGATGATATCTTGCTGTGTTGCCCAGGGTGGTCAAGCGATCCTTCCTCAGTCTCCCAAAATGCTAGGATTAAGGCATGAGCTGCTATGACTGGCTTGTTCATGAAATTAATGGAAGTGGCTTTACAGTGTTACTTGTTAGTTTTGATAAATTGTCTTTTTTATGTTTTGTATTTTTTTGTGTGTGTTTATCTATTTATTTTTGGATACTTGTGAAATCATTTTTCAGGGTATGATTTGATCATACCAAGTATAACAGTCTGGTCTTATGTTATTTTTCCTCATTTGATTTTTTGATGTAAATAATTTATTATTATTTTTTTAAGAGACAGAGTTTAGAGTAGAGTGAGTGCTGTGATTTTATCGCTCACAGTAACCTCAAACTCTTGGGCTCAGGTGATTCTCTTGCCTAAGCCTCCTGAGGATCTGGGACTACAGGCAACTGCCACAACATCTGGCTATTTTTTAGAGAGAGTCTTGCGCTGGCTTAGGCTGGTCTCGAACATTGAGCTCAGGCAGTCCAACCTCTTTGGCCTCCCAGAGTGCTTGCTAGGATTTACAGGCGTGAGCCACCTTGCCCAGCTGATGGAAATAATTGTTTTTGAAATTTCCCAGTATCAAACCACTCTTGCATTTCTACTATCAATTCTGCTTTGTCAAAGTACATACACTGCAAAATTTTCTTTGGTTATTTAAGTTTATTGTTACATTTAACTTCATGTTGCCTTCCTTTTTTTGGTACCTTTTCTATTGGGTCTTTTTAATTAATGGAGAGCTTTTCATCTCTTTTCATGATCTGAAATAATACAACATTCTCAGTTCTTTGAAGGTTATAAAATATTCTGTTATAAAACCATTCTTTTGGGTATGTTTCAGTTGTTTCTACGGTAGTTGGAATATCCAAGTGTGATGTACTTCTACTGAAGTGAATTTTGGTACTCAGCTTGAAATCATTTCCTCTTAAGTTGGAAAATTGGTTCTAAATCTAAGTGTGTGATTGTGTTCTTCCTCAATTGTAATCTTACTTTTTTGCTTTTTAAAAATTTTTGTTATTTAGGATAGTGAGGAAATTATTTGGTGTTTGTATTTAGCCTTTTTTTTCTTTCAGCTTCCTGAAATTCAGCTTAGACGTTGTATAAACATGTACCTGTGACATGTATCCAAATTACATACACAAAGTTGAGTTTGAGGGTATTGACATTCTTCACAATCCTTTTTCTGTTATTGGCCTGCTTTTTCCTAGCTTTTTCCAAATTTGAAAAGTATATTAACATTCTTAGTATAATTATGGATGTGTGGCTTTTTTTATGTCATATTTCTAGTTTTCTTTGCATTTCAAATGACTTATTTTCTGTATATGTTTTTTGCAACTACATCATTTGGTATGATTTCTTGATCTTTTTATTTAACTCAGCATTCTTAGATATTTTCCATTATATTGCAAATGGGATATATACATCAATAGTATGAATGGACTATATGGATCTGTTTTCCTCTGGGTAGGTATTCACTTGACTAATTTTTCATCATTACTGATAATCTGGTAGAGAACATCTTTGTTCATGACATGTTTGAAATAGTATCAGTGGGATTTTCTTCAGGTAAAATTTCAGGATCAAGAGATAATATTTGCATATTTAATATTGATATGTACTCCTCAACTGCCTTTCAAAGAATTTATACTAATCTCATTTCCAGCAGTAGCATTAAGAGAATACCCTTTTTTTATACAATTGCAACATTGTATAAGTCTTTGTCATTCATCTAATGAGCTAAAAGTTACATTTAATGTATGCTTCTTTGATTTACTAATGAAGTTGAACATGTGAATTGTTAGTTTATAGCTGTATTGTTTTATTAGTTTATCTTACATTGATCATAGCAGATTTTTGTATGTGAAGTATGATTTTTTTGTCCCTTGTTTTGCAGATATGCTTCCATTTATCCTTTGTTTAAAAAAAATTTTTTTTGCATCCCCAGAACTACCATTTCATGTCTGATTTTTTTTTTTAATTTTCTTTTATTTATTTATTTTTTTTTTTGAGGCAGAACCTCAAGCTGTCACCCTGGATAGAGTGCTGTGGCATCACAGCTCACAGCAACCTCCAATTCCTGGGCTCAAGCGAGTCTCCTGCCTCCGCCTCCCAAGCAGCTGGGACCACAGGCGCCTGCCACAATGCCTGGCCAATTTTTGGTTGCAGCCGTCATTGTTGTTGGGCGGGCCTGAGCTGGATTCGAACCTGCCAGCTCAGGTGTATGTGGCTGGCACCTTAGCTGCTCGAGCCGCAGGCGCCAAGCCCATGTCTGATTTATATTATTAGTGCAATAACTGGTTGGTAACAAAATAGTTGTGGTGTTTAGAGGCAGATATGATTAGTTGTTAGAATCATTTCCTGAGTCCCTCCTGAGCAAGTTACTAATCCTTGTAAAGGTTTTTTTAATCTATAGAATGGAGAGAGTGGTGTATACTTCCTTTATAATATAGTTTGTGAAGCTCAAATCAAGTAGTAGGTAGTGAATACTATATTGATTCCTATTGCATTTATTAGCTTGTATACCTCTCTCTCCCTCCCATTATCTGGTTGACCATACATTGTTCCTTCTTTTTCATTTCATTATCTCATAAATTCCTGTGAACTTCCTCTTTCCTTGATGCGCCCGTTAGCACATATGATTTGAGAAGTGTTATAGTAGGACCTCCATAGATGACCATCTCCTTACGTTGACCACCTCCTTAAGTTGACCTCATTTTCATAGACTGTACATGCACCACACATACATATCAGTATAGTAAGCATATTTCCTTATGTTGACCACCTCTGTGTGTGAACCAGTTTGTTACAGTCCCTTGATTGGTCAACTTACAGAGATTTTTCTGTAGTTTGGATATTTATGGTAGACTCTGCGTAGGTAGTACAATTTTGAGATGCTGCTGGGTACATTACATTTTTTTAAAGATAGGAAAAACATTATCTTAACATCATTTATTAAATAAAGCATTCATATAAATGAAGTTTATATATTTCTAACTGCATCACCTTTTGATGAAAAGATGTTAAAGTAGGTAATAACAGAAAGCCAAATATTTTTTAGCACCTATTTAATTTTTGCTTCAGAGATAGCATAGTCATCCAGTATTAGGTGTTAGAACACGTTAAAGAATTTAAACACACCTTTGAATTGTCTAATTCTCCTGCACATTATGCAGAGATCTATTCTGTAAGTAGTCATTTCAGATAACTTAGCAAATCTCACTGTAGGAGAAACCAATCACTTTATTATCAGCTCAAATTTTATGGAGTTATTTGTTTGAATTCTAGTGGTTATGTATAATTCCTTTACATTAATACTAGTTCTATTTTCAGAGTTACAGAAAATAAGATCTTACTGCTTCTACTTAATTGTTAAAAATCACATCAATATATATTCCAGTTACGTTTCCTTGTCTTTCTATCCCTGAATTTTGCAGATATTCCTTAAATAAGCTAATTTCATTTCAGCTTTTTAAATCCGGAATTGGAACATATCCTATAATACACAGTGCCTTAAATGACCTCCATTGTCTAGGTGATAGATACGGCTTTGTTGTACATGAGTGAACTAAAGTACCAACATCAAAAGAATGAATGTCAGTGGTTTGGAAGAAAATCCTAAAAGTGATGGTACAGCACTGTCTTATCAGCCAGTAATAAATGATTATAGCAAAAAAAAATAAGAAAAGCAGTGAATCGCATGTTTGGTCACATTCTCAAAGCAGAAATAAAAAGTAGGTCAGCTCTTACTCATTAAAGTTGATAAGGAAAAAAGAAAGTTAGATGAGCTTAGATAAGTATAAAAGAAGGTTAAGAACCAGTCTCAGTGTTTTTCACTTATTTTGTGATATTTTTAAGAAACTATATTATCAAATTCTTAATGCCACAGATGGTGTATTATTTGGAATATTATGGACATTGGCAACACTGATATAAAACCTGAACTCAGTGTGAAATAAGGACTATCTTAGCTATTTTCCTTTTTGTGTATGAACATAAGTGTCATGTGACAAAATCACTGAGAATATATCTTTCCAATGAGTTTGAAGTTAAATAGTATTATAGCCTAGGTTTGAAGAAATGTGACATAGATTGTCTTTGTATAAATCTTCTTCAAGCATAGTTAAGTTCATCATCTGAAAAATCTGGTGCCACAAATTACATTTACCACCTTAGATATCATCCAGTAATAGCCTTTATTTGAAGCATATCTATTGATGCCTCAGGTTTCCTTAGCAGCTTTTAGGAGAGTCTTAGTAAGCTCTCTTGAACCTTTGATTAAGAGTGGATTTATATTCTGTACCAAGCTAGTTTCACTCACATAAAATTTTGATCTCATCACGGGGTGGCACCTGTGGCTCAAAGGAGAGGGCGCCGGCCCCATATGCCGGAGGTGGTGGGTTCAAACTCAGACCTGGCCAAAAACTGCAAAAAAAAAACACCAAACAGGCTCGGTGCCTATAGCAGCTAGGCTGCCAGCCACACTGGAACTGGGGCAAGTTTGAATCCAGCCCAGGTCTGCCAAACAACAATGACAACTATAACAACAACAAAATTTTTTTTATCTCATCTATCTTATTTTGAGACCTTTATCCCTTTTAAATTTTATCTTGTTGATAGTTAAATTTTGATTGTCACCCAAAACCATCTCTTCCAATTTTGACAGCTGTGTCTTTATAGCACATCATTTTAGAACTTTGTCCAATTTGATGTGACTATTCTTTGTACTAAAGTAGATGAACACATAATCAGTTCTTCTGTATTAGTACCTAGTTTGTATATTTTTTCATCTACTAGGCATAACATTTATATTTTATCTTACGTACCTGAGGTATAGCGTTACTTAGGGGAGTAGTCATATTGTAATTCGGAGAGAAATTCCAAAACCTAAATTGATCCATGCTGCTTTTAAAGTACTTCAAAAATATTCTGTTTTTATTTTATGTATTGTTTCCCTACAGGTGTGGATAAATTATTCTAGGTGGTTAAACTGTCAAAATAGGCTCATTTAAAATTTTTTTTTTAATCAACAATAAAAACTTTAATATTAGAATTTTCCAATTTTTTAAAACTAAAAGCTACAATGGCTTTTAAGACTGCATGGAATCAATTTTCTCAGATTATATACTGCTTGTAAAATTCAATGTTAATGTGTTCATATTTCTTTCATATCTAACCTAAGGGCATCCAAA
>CAUYRH010179983.1:0-11032 GCA_963574655.1 Perodicticus potto
TGGAAGATCTGGCTGGACCAATCATACAAAAGAAAGAAATAAAGGGTATTCAACGTGAAAAGGAAGACATCAAAATTAACCTGTTTTCAGATGATATGATCTTACATCTAGAGAACCCAAAATACTCCACAAAAAAAAAAAAAATTTAGAACTGTTTTTTTTAAAAATTCAATAAAGTTGAAGAATACAAAATCAGTATACAACATTTCTATTTCAGTAAACAATCTGAAAAATAAACCAAGGAAAAATCCAATTTTACTAGGTAAAAATAAAATAAAATAATAAAATACGTAGAAATAAATTTATCCAAAGTGAAAGCTCTCTATGATGAAAATTATAAAACATAATTAAAGATATTGAGGAGGACACCAAAAATATGGAAAGATATTCCATGTTCATGGAGTGGAAGAATCAATGCTGTTAAAATGTCCAGATTACCTAAAGCAATCTATAGATTCAAGGCAACCCCCATCAAAATACTAATGTTAGTCTTCACAGAAATAAAAAATAAAAATCCTAAAATGTATGTAGAACCACAAAAGACCCAGAATAACCAATGCCATTCTCAGCATAAAGAACAAAATTTGAGGAATCATATCACCTGACCTCAAATTATACTACAGAGCTATAGCAACCAAAACAGCATTGTACAGGCAAAAATAGACACATAGACCAAGGGAACAGAAAAGAAAACCAGAAATAAATCCACTCATCTATAGTTGTCAGGGTCCCACCTTGGGAGCAGGGTCCACTAAGACCTGTGGAAACGGGCAGCCACCGACTGAAGAAATATAGAGTTAGAAACGATGGTACAGAAAGAGACATGATACATACAGTATAATTAGAAGTGGGAGTTCAGGGGTGCATTGCCCGTTTGAGGGATTCCAGCAATGGCCCCGAGTGTTTGCTCCACTCTGCTTTTATTGAAGTCTATTTGCCCAGAGGGTAAGACGAGGGAGGGAACAGAGATGCCAGCAGTTTCTGAGTGAGCTTATCAGCTCCTATTGTCATTACTTAAGGGTTTGAGTAGCCTTAAGAAATCTGAAATCAGAGCCTTGTACTAGGAGGGCCTCCCGCTTGAGATCACACACACACATGTCTAGGGAGGTGTTAAACTCCACTAGTTCCCTGTGGAGTAAAACACCTCTGGCATTAATCTCCTCTGAGGAATTGGTGGGAGAGAGGAATTTGCCTCTGATCACCACCACAGAGATCTTCGTCTGCCATAAGGGACATAAGCTCTTCTGCCCACATCTCAGAGCTGGAGCTACTCCCTTGATCTCTGCCCCAGGCAAATGCAAATCTCCACAATGGGCATCTGCTTTGCCTGTTTACTAAGGCAAGAAACAACCCAGTTAATGTGTCTTTCTAGGTCTTTGTCATAGCCTCTTCTATGACCATTCTTCCTCAGAGTGCTCACAGACCCAGCAGGGGTGTTTGTAAGCTGTATCCCCAACAGGCTAGAATTGCAGAAAATGCAGGAAGCTTGCTAGCAATGCCTAGCTTAAATGTAAGCTAGCTGACTTCACTTTGTTCTGACTCACTCAGCTTATTTTTTTAATTTTCCTCTTTTTTCTGAGGGTGCTTTCCCTTGCCAAGAATAGGGTCTTCAGTGAACAATAGTGAACTTATTTTTGACAAGATGCCTAGAACATACAGTGAAGAAAGGGCAGCCTCTTCAATAAGTTTGTGCTGGAAAAACTGGATAACCATATACAGAAGAATGAAATTAAACTCCTACCTCTCACCATATACAACAATAAAATCGAAATGGATTAAAAACCTAAATCTAAGACCTGAACCTATGAAACTACTAAAAGAATACATTGGGGAAATGCTTTGGGACATTGGTCTGGGTGAGGACTGCTTGAGTTAATATCCACAGTGCCAAAGCAAAATTGAACAAATGAGACCACATCAAGCTAGAAAGCTTTTGCACAGTAAAGAAAAAAAAATCAACAAAGGGAAGAGATAGCCCAGAGTGGGAGAAAATATTTGCAAAACTACCCATTTGACGAAGGACTACCAGCTAGCATTTATAAGGAGCTCCAAAAACTCAATAGAAAAAAATCAAATAATCAGATTTTAGAATGGTAAAGGATCTGAACAGACATTTCACAAAAGAAGACATACAAATGGCCAAGAGATATATGAAAAAATGCTCAACATCGTAAATTATTAGAGAAATGCCAACCAAAACTACAAGTTCACTTCAGGTAAAATGGTATTTATCAAAAAGACAGGTAATAATGTATGCTGACAAGAATGTGGAGAAAGGGGCTCTCTCGTACCCTGTTGGTAGGAACATAAATTAACCACTATGGATAACAGAATGGAGTTTCCTCAAAAACTAAAATAGAACTACCATATGACCCAGCACACTTGCTGCTGGGTCTCTATGAAAAAGAACAGAATTCAGGGTATTGAAAAATAAATCTGCACACCCATGTTTATTTCAGCACTATTCACAATAGCCAACATTTGGAATCAACTGAAAATTCCATCAGTGGATGAATGGATAAACAAACTGTGGTACATACACACCAAGGAATGTTAATAGCCACAAAAAATAACAAACAATGAAACCCTGCCATGTGCACCATGAATGGAACTGGAGAACATTATGTTAATCAAAATAACCCAAGTACAGAAAGATAAATCACTTATGTTCGCACTCATATGTGGGAGTTAAATATTAAAAATAATTGATCTCATGGAGACAGAAAGTACAGTGATGGCCACCGGAGGCTGGAAGGGTATCAGGGAGGTGGGAA
Organism: Perodicticus potto; assembly: GCA_963574655.1. Classification (NCBI taxonomy): domain Eukaryota; kingdom Metazoa; phylum Chordata; class Mammalia; order Primates; family Lorisidae; genus Perodicticus; species Perodicticus potto. The sequence goes on from CAUYRH010179983.1 coordinate 2,775, forward strand.
GCAATGATGGTTAATGGCTACAAAAATATCATTAGATATTCAGATGGAATAAAGAATATTTGATAACACAACAAAGTGACTATAGACAACAATAAATTATGGTATATTTTTAAATAATGCAATAGTGGAAGTGGAATGTATCTAATACAAAGAGATGATAAATGCCTGAGGTGACAGATAACCCAACTTCCTTGATGATTTAATTATTTCATATTTTGTGCCTGTATCAAAACATCACATATACCCTGTAAACATATACAACTATTATGTACCCATAATAATTAAAAAGAATAAAGATCAGTGACTTCTGAAGAGTACAGACTACAAAAAATGAAAACAACAAAATAATAAAGTTGAATACCTTTTCATATGCTTATTGACCACATAAATGTCCTTTTATTATTTTCCTGTTCAAATACCCTATCTATTTTTCCTTTGGCCTGGCTGCTTTTTCTAACTGATTTATAGGATTTCTATATATATTCCATAAACTTTACCCTTTCTTAGTATTGTATGATGTAATTATTTTCCTTCAATCTGTGGAGTGGACTTTCTTTAATCTGTGGACTGTTTGGCCCTCATACTAAAGAATAATTTTTTAATTAAATTTACAATACACACATATAACTATAAAACTGCAAATTGAAGAAAATAATCTATATGAACTATGCTGTGTTTATGGATCAGAAACCTATACTGTGGAAAGACAACAACTATCCTGAATCTTATCTACAAAATCAATAAAATATCAGTCAAAAAACATTCTGTCTCTTTAACTGACAACTCTGTCCTATATTAAAAAACATACAAACAAATAGACTATTTGGATTTACCCTAATAATAACATGAACTATTTCAGTGTCATTTTAAATAAGCTGAAAATGCAGCTTGGAAATACTTTCTGCAGATACCGGTGGTAGTCGGGAAAGGGAGCACAACTGGGATTAATGGATTATTTGTTTTACCTGGTCAGCTTACTGGCACCTTGTTCACCTTGTTTATTTTGTCTCCAACTTGTTTTCTCTTGCTTCTTTACTTCTTGAATGTCTGCTCTCCTTCAAATTTTGATAGAAGGTATGCAAACGTGGTACATGTTAGCCTAAGGAAACATTAGGGAAATAAAAGGACTACAATCATAAAAAATGTTATGTATATTTCAAAGCTAAATTGTTTTGTATTTTATTTTATTGATATATCATATTTGCGCATATTTGGGAGGTACATGGAATATTTTGATAATAAGAACATAGTATGTAATGATCAAATCAGGGTAATTGGAATTTATCTTTTCTTTGTACTAGGAACATTACAATTCTTCTCCCCTAGCTATTTTGAAAAATACAATAAATTATTGTTAACGATAATTGCTCTACTGTACTAACTTATGTTAGAACCTACTTTTTCTAACTGTATTTTTGTACCCATTGACCAACTCCTCTTTCTTCCTCCCTTATCTCATCCCTTATAAGCCTCTGGTGAGCATCATCTCACTCTGTCCATGAGTTCAGTTGTTTTTAGCTCCCACATCTGAGTGGAAACATGCAATATTTGTCTTTCTGTGCCTGGCTTATTTCACTGGACACAATGTCCTTCTGTTCTATCCAGGTTGCTGCAAATCACAGGATCTCATCTGTTTATGGCTGAATAATACTCTATTGTGTACATACACATTTTCTTTATCCATTCATCCATTGATGGGCACTTTGATTGATTACATTTATTGGCTACTGTAAATAGTATATTTGGGAGAGCAGATACCTCTTTGATACCCTGATTTCCTTCCTTTCAGATATGAACCCAGCAGTGGCCAAATCATATGGTAGTTTTATTTTTGGTTTGCTGAAGAACTTCCATACTGTTCTTCACAATGCTACACTACTTTACATTTCCACAGTGTATAAGTGTTCCCCTTTCTTTTCATTCTTGCCAGCATTTGTTGGTTTCTGTCTTTTTAATACTAGCCATTTTAACCAGGTGAGATAATATCTCTTTGTGGCTTTCACTTGTATTTCCCTGATGATCAATGATGTTGGGCATTTATCATATTATTTGTTTTTTGCTATTGAATTGTTGGATTTCTTTATATATTATAATTATTAATCCTTTGTCAGATGGAGAATTTGGAGATATTTTCTCCCATTCTGTAGATTATATTTTCTCCCATTCTGTAGGTTATCTCTTTGTTAATTGCTTCTTTTGGTGTGCAGAAGCTTTTTAGCTTGAGGTAATTCCAGCTGTCTATTTTTTGTTATAGTTGCCTGTACTTTTAAAGTCATACCCCAAAAATAATTTGCCCAGACCAATGTCCTATAATGTTTTGCCATTGTTTTCTTCTAGTAGTAGTTTCAGGTCTTACATTTAGATCTTTAATACATTCTGAGATAATTTTTGTATATGGTAGAAGATGGGACTCCAGTTTCCTTCTTCTAGACATGGAAATCCAGTTTTTCCAGTACCATTTATTGAGGAGACAGTCCTTCCCTCATTGTATGTTCTTGACAACTTTGTCAAAAATAAGTGGACTATAAGCACATGGATTTGTTTCTGGATTCCTCATTCTGTTCCATTGGTTTGTGTGTCTATTTTTGTGCCAGTGCCACATTGCTTGGATTGCTACAGCTTTGTAGTATAATTTGAAGTCAGGTAATGTGATGTCTTCACCTTGTTCTTTCTGCTCAGAATTGCCTTAGCTATATTTGTAGATTGCTTTGAGTAGCACTGAAAATGCTATTTAATACAAATTTAAATTTGGGGGTAATGTCTAATTTGAGAGTACACTATTCATTTACTTATCTAGGATATGTTTTATTTAACAAAGAAATATACCTTCTCTCTGCTAAGTAATAGAGAAGAAAAAGTACAACTCGTAAATAATCCCTGCTTTCAGAAAAAAGTCTAATAATGGAAACAAAAAAGGTACCAGTTATTTATTTCCACAAAAGAGCTATCTGACATCTATACATAAAAAATCAGTTCCATAAAGCAATAAGCATTGAATTTATTAAAGCAATAAGCCTTTGGCTCACCGATATAGTCTGGACTATTGCTAAGGCAGTTATTCTGTACTTGGCCCAGTGTGTTCAGGTGTCTGGACATCAGCTTGCTGATCTCAGCTAGCTTTTGTTGGTGTTATTGTGTCAAACTAGTTATGCTCCACATTTCTTCCATACCCCAAAAGGATGGATAGGGTGTATGTTCAAGGCAACAGAATAAGCACAGGAACATAACCAGAAATACTCAAGAACCTTTTCCACACTCTGTGTCATGGCAGCCAAAGCCATCATTAAGGAGCAGGGAAATAAACCATGCCCCTTGCTGGGAGGACCCTTAAAACCACATGTTAAAAAGTTCAGATATAGAAAGACAAAGAATGGAACCCATCATTACAATCTCGTCCTAAAACAAGGGGATAGTGCTATTATGGAGGTATTTAATAATATTTCTAAGTGTGTCTTCTCTGCCAGCCCAAACTCTTCTGAGAGTAGGCTGCCCATTTGTCCATGTTCTCCCATCAACTTTCTTAATAACAAAGCTACTGTTGTGACTGCAAGGTGATTTGTGTCTTAGTTTAAATTAGTTCCAAAGATAAAAGGAGAATAAAAAGGTGCTATTTTTTGTTCTTCTTGCTATAAAAGTAGATATTCTATTATCCGTCTTAGTGATCCCTGTGGAGCTAAAATGGTGTCAGACACACAGTGGATGCTCAAAAAAAGTTGTTCAGTGAATGAGAACAGGAATTATTTAACATCAAAATCTTGTCTACTCTTTGATCTTAGATCTCTTGGGTTCCTTTAGAGAAAAGTAGAGTTCCTCTTAGAGTCACTAGTCAACATTTTTCTTCTCACATTTGTTCAATTTCTCAAGTGTTAATGGTCCATGCGACTCTTTCATCTTCCCATCGGACACTCCGTAGTGTGTTGACCACAAAGACTTTGTCAAGTGCTTTGCCATCCTTTGTAATGACAAAGTCTGTATGGATTTAAAATACCACCATCTGTGCTCAGTTTGGGGATTTCACAAAGATAACCAGGGCCCATTGCAATGAAATACTACACTTTTATTACTCTAACTGTTGTCACTTGTGGCTTGATGGAAGTTTCCTGAATGCTACCCTTTCCTCAAAAAAAAAAAAAAGAAAGAAAGAAAGAAAGAAAAAGATATTGCATCCTTATGATTTCTCCAGCTCTCCATAGAACTTCAGGTTATTCTCAATCAAGGAAATGATAGCCTCAAAACAATCCAATAATTCTCAAGCTTTTACCAGTGTAAAGGTTTTTACTATTGTATCTACAAAATAGTATGTTGAAGAAGGCCCTTTGTGATAAAGATCAAGGCTGACGACATAAAATAGAGAGCTGGAAAAGCCAGGTGGTATTTAGATTAGACAGAGTTGTAAAGAGGAAGCTGTTGAAGGATTTGTAGTCAGGAAAAAGAGGATAATTAGAAGGGGAGATAGTCACATAAGCATGATACCCATGTGTTCCTTACCAAAGTGTAGATTCAGATCAACCCTTACTGAGAAATCCCACATGAAGAGATTGTGTGTTCAGTGTGGCCCATTCATTGCTACTGACTCACTGTAATGATTTGTCAGTCCAAAGCATGGACATTTGAATTAAAAGAAGTATAAACATTTAGGGAAATGTCAAAAACTGTTTCTTCTTTATTAAACCAAGTAAGTCTAACAAATATTCATGTAAAAATTCAGGAACCAGTCGGTTAATACATATTGAGTAAGAATTCTATTGATATCACAATGAATGAGATGCAGATATCTCCCTTAAACTGCACAGTCTAGTGGGGAGATAAAAATGTGCTATCAAAAAAGTTCATGACCATATGCAACCTTATCTAAAATACCCAGACAATAGATCGCAGGCATCCTTTTCTTGAGTTATCTGCAAAGGATTCTTATTTCTCAATATAACATTGTCAGAGCCATTTAAAAGTATTTCTTTCAAAGTGTGTCAAGTAGTAACCACCCAAATTCTCATGGTTACTGGGCTAAAAGTAATCAGTTATAGGCACATACAATGTTTGACCTGAAGGGAAGTTTGAAGATACTCTCCCCCAAATTCTTCATGTTTTCCAATTAAGAAATGAAGATTGGTTAAAGGAATGAGAGGGAGGGAGCGCGGGAGGGATGGAGGGAGAGAGGGAGGACTTTGACAAATCAGATCACACACCAACATATGAGACTAAAACTATGGTCTTCTGTTCACAGGACCAAGGGAATTTACAACCTGCTATTAATCAATTGACAGACACACGAGTTTGTTTTCTTTTTAAATTCTTAATATACCCTTCTAGGAAGACATTTGTAATCTCTATTTTATAGATGAGAAAATTGATTCAGAAAAGTTAGTTCACTGTTTCCAAGGTCACACAGCTGGTGAGTGGCACAGTCAGGACCAGAACCCATGTCCTGCCGACCACGCCCCCAGGCCACCGGCTCTTCCTGAAGTGGCAAGTTAACCCCATGGTGTGCGGTTTGACCTTGAGGCAAGACTCCAGTATAAATCTCTGTCTTCTCCCTGGACTCTGAAAAGGCAAACAATTCTCAAAATTTAAATGGAAACATAAAAGCTTCTTTTCATACCCGTGGGACTAAAGAAGCCAGATTTCTTTTTAGGTGTCTTATTTGATCTTCTAAAAAGGTTCTTTCCTTCAGGCCACTTAAAATAAGTGCTGTCTGCAGGGCGGGAGCACTCACGGGCTCCAGCAGCAGTCCGATCAAGTGGAGTGTCTTTGTAAACACTGCTTTTCAATTTGTTTCACAGGGCCTCTAAAAGGGAGGCTTTGATCACAGTGCTTCTGTGATAAAACAATGGGGAAACACAGGTGTTACCTACACTGGCCAGTGGAAATGGCCAGAGCGTGGACCTGGAGGGGCCGTCACATCAGCTGTTTGCTCGTGGGCTGAGGTCACACAATGAACCTACCAGCGGCAAAGGGGATCCCTAAGTTCTCGGCAAAGTCTGACAGTGGTTTGCTCAAGCTGGTGGGTCAGGGAGTCAGAGTAACCCTGAATCAAGTATGAACGCTTTTTTTCTTCCCAGGGAGCTTTGTGGCCAGTAATAGAACTTGATCCTAAAATTCTACCTCTGTTAAAGTGAAATAAGGACATCTACTTTATAAGGCTGATTGTAGGAATTACACGCACTGTATGTAGAGCACCCAAGAACAGAACCTTAAACCCACTGGGAGGGAGCTCAGTGGGAGGAGGCCCTGGCTGAACTAGCTTGCTTCTCTTCCCCTCACCCTAACGAATAATAACATGGGATTTCGGAATAATTTCCTATTAGAGTTCACAAAGTCTTCCCCTGTGCATCACGATACCAAGTAGTCATGCTCCTATGCTGACCTTGTAAGGTGTCCCGGACGCTGCAGCATCATCCGCATTTGTCAGACAGTGAGGGAGACCCCAAGTGGTGAACAGAGGTGAGGCCCCAAGTCGCAGAGCGGTAAGTGACACAGCCAGGATTTCCCCCACATGTTTTCTTTCCTAACGTAGTGCTGGTTCCTCTGACGTGTGCCAATGTGATACACACACTGGTTAGCACAAATCAATATGACATTTTACTGTTAGTAAATTAAATCAAGAATTGGTCAGTTTAGACTGCTCATCTAAAGAGCCCACATTTCCTCTTCAGGCTATTATAATGTCACAGTTAGCAAAGTGAGTGGCTATGTAGCTGTCTCTTTTATGAAGAATCATGAGCTTCAAGAATAAAATGCCTTCCTGTAAAAGCTTTCTGGTTACTGAACAGAAAGGCTTTCTCACAGACCCACCCAGCAGTTTTTGTGTTTGTTGCCATTGCCGATACTGTTAAATAACACACTTGATTGCCTACTATGTCTTATGTCCCCTGGTCCAAGGCAGGAGACTTCAAGGTGACTCATAGAGGATCTGGCATGTGGACGCAAGACCCTTTATTCCAGCCCTGACTTTGTCTCTGACCAGAATTCTAGCCTTGGATTCTCAACTATCCTTTCCAGACCTGATGAAAATGTCGCCTGGCCAGGCCTGGTGGCTCATGCCTGTAATCCCAGCACTCTGGATCACCTGAGCTCAGAGTTCAAGACCAGCCAGAGCCAGAGCAAGACCTCATCTCTAAAACTAGCTGGGTGTTGTGGTGGGCACCTGTAGTCCCAGTTACTTGGGAGCCTGAGGCAAGAGAATCGCTATAGGCCAAGAGTTTGAAGTCGCTGTGAGCTGTGATGCCACAGCACTCTACTGAGGGTGACAAAGTGAGACTCTGCCTCAAAAAAAAAAAAAACATGTCGCTTGAAAGGTGATTACCCCATATGTCAAACTCGGCTAGAGCATGGTAATACCGACACTCAGACTTTCTCTCCCCACACTTGAAAGCTTGTATTTCACTTTCATTTTTTCCATGTTGGGGTGAAAGACCCTGAGCTGAGAATCAGGCTTCCTGCACCCCGGACACTGGCTTGCTCTTCCTTTCGTGGGGTCCTGGAGAGCCACTACCCTCAGAGCTCCCCTTGGCTGACCCTAGAACGAGGACAGCACCTGCCCTCCAGCTCTTTGCGAGAGGTATCACTGTGTGGTGATTATTAAACGCAAGTATTCTTAAATTGCTTTGGGCTGTATCTACAGCGCATATGAATTCCATGGACCTGGGTATATGTTCATTTTTCCCAGGTTCCTAAATCACATTTAATCTCAACTGCAAAACTGAGAAGAAATTTGCTCACTCCATTAATTACTGGAGCTCACTCACTTCCATACTCCTTCCAGAACCCTGCAAAGACATCAAGAGTCACAGAGAGTCCTGAATATTCAGAGAAGAGCTATCTGGCATCATCAGTTCCCTTTGATTATTTTTTTTATTATTAAATCACAGCTGCATATATTAGTGCAATCAAGGGGTACAACGTGCTGGTTTCATATACAATCTGAAATGTTTTCATCAAACTGTTTAACATAGCATTCATGGCATTTTCTTTTCTTTTCTTTTTTTTTTTTTCCCCAGTGGTAAGACAGAATTTATTTACAGAAAAGAATACAGAAAACACTAAAGCTCCTAGTAGAGAGAGAGAACTCAAGTGGGGAGAGAAAAACTCTCTCCGTTTCTCTCCCGGTCTTTCCCCACCTCCCCCTTTAGGCTTTTAGTCTCAGGGTATATATAGGTGTATGGGTTCCTTGGCCAGGAAACGAATGAACACAGTCCCTTCCGCCAGGGCAAAGTGAATGAATGTATCAATGAATGGACACAGTCCATTCATGGAATTGA
>CAUYRH010179996.1:0-13988 GCA_963574655.1 Perodicticus potto
AGGGAAAGGAAGAGCAAACAGAGGGAAGGAGCGAGGGGGTGGGGTCTTGGTGTGTGCCACACCTTTTGGGGGCAAAACACGATTGTAAGAGGGACTTTACCCAACAAATGCAATCAGTGTAACATGGTTTCTTGTACCCTCAATGAATCCCAACAATAAAAAAAAAAAAATCTCCAACTACTATGGAGCTGGAGGAAATCAAGGTAAAAAAAATTTTTTTCTCCATTAGAAATTATGCATTTTCTGTTAGCTAATGTCATGTAAAAAAATATATGTATTTTTAAATTTTTCTATTTAATTTTTTTTTAAGTTATACTTAGAGCATGTTATTTGTTTTGAGGGGTTCTTTTTTATTGTTTGGGATTCATTGAGGGTACAAAGAATTAGGTACACTGATTGCATGTGTTAGATAAAGTCCCTCTTATAACTATATCCTGCTGCCAGGAGGTGTGCCATACACTGAGACCACCCACCCCCCTCCCGCCTCCCCTGTCCCCACTCCCTCATTCCCCTTTCCCACCCCTTGTATTAGCTCATCTACTGTCTTTATATTAGGATTGAGTACATTGGATTCTTGCTTCTCCATTCTTGTAAAAAATGTCTTTTCAATTGATAGTTATAAGAATCTAAACTTTTCAAAAAGTGATTGACATATTTTCTATAAAAATCTATGAATTTCCATAGATTGTTCTTTAATAGACATGTGAATCTTTTCCTTGGCAATTCTCAATAAGGGATAGCCAATTAATTACACAGTGTTGGCCAATTAACACATGGTGAAATAAAGGAAAGCAAGAAGGATGAGGATGCCCTGAAGGAGAGCAAGAAAAGCCAGCTCCAGGGAGAAAGAGGGTGCAGCTCCTTTCAGAGGGCTTGGGCCTTCAGAACATTTTTTCAGCCTAAAAGCTAAATTTTCCACATTACATATTTTTGTCTGAGAATAGTGAAGGTTAAGTTCTGTTCCCTCTATCTTCACGGTCTTCCTCCATGACCTCAATTTTCCACCAACTTTGGGCTTCTGGAGAACATCAATGTGTTGTTTCCCAGGAAAGATAAATGTGAAGAAAATCCTAAATGCACTTGGACATTTGAACCCACCCCCCACCAAAACCTCCTGAACTTGAAGTTGCCAGCAAAAAACTGTTTAAAATACAAGCTGGGACAGATGATGTGTTAAAAATATATATATCTGTATATCTATAGACCACAAATACCCTGATATTTATTCTCCTTTGATTATCTTGGGGTTTTAAGACCCTTTTTCTTTCATTATGGGAGAAGAGCCCCTTCAGTTTAATCATTTAATGTTGAAAGATGGCTAGTTTGGTTTGTAAATTAAAAATTATTTAAAGAAACCCATATCCATCGGGAAAAACAAACTAACAAAAAAACAAAAAACCCAGAAACACCATTGCCTTTCTACAACAGTAATTCCTACTCATCAAAAGGGAGAGTTAATTAGCCATTTTAACCAGAGTGGGCCACTTTGAGGATCTCTTACAATGGTTGGCCTGGGAAATCTGAGAGGTGAGCTCTGTTCCCAGTTTTACTATTGAGGCTTTCTAAATGGCTAAGTACTTTATACTGTCATTTAATTCTGAAAACAAATTATTTACTCCCACTTTACAGCAAGCTGAGTCTCAGCATAGTAAACTGACAAGAAGCTCAGTTAGAGAGGCTGGACAGCTGTTAAGTGTTGGCCTAGGCTTGACACTAGTTGGCCTCATTCTACAGCCAGGCTTTTTTCTCAACAGACCACAGCCTCTAGTATCGCCCAATAGACTTTTAACTTCATCATGTGAAACAGATTTTAGGCCAATGGTTTCATTTTCCATTTTAGTAATTTGGGCATCTCTGATAACTATACACACTATACCTACAAATGGTCAAAAAGCATGTATTTCCCCCACCTATTAACAGCCTAATAAACTGTACTCCACTAGGTAGCAGGGGAACCACAGACAAGAGAGACATGTTAAATTAATCCAACTTGCTAAATTCACTGTCTGTATAAGGTGAACATTCATTCCCTTTAGGTAACTCAGTCATTTTTCTTAATGCTCACTTCTGTTTTTTTGTCGCAGTCCAAAAGCTGTCTCGTGTGAGATGACGGCTTGGAGACTTTGCAGTTGTGGGAACGATAGGGTGGGGGTGGAGCAGCTCAGAGCCACATTTGCAGCGAGCGGTCTGCCGGTCTCCTCCGCTGTTCTCACAGGGTACTTTGGCCGCTTGCTCTTGTGCGCCCTCTGGTACCTGACGCTGGCGGTGCAGTTGGTGAGCGCGGAGTCCCTTCTGCTTCCATCAGAACCCCTCCTTAGCTCTTTGGTAACTGTGTCCCTCGCCTCCACAGCAGAATGGCTCGGATCTGCATGAGACTTCTGTTTGCTCTCTGGCTAGGGTAGGAACACCTGGCTGCAGGATAACGTCAAGTCCACCACATCAGTCCCCTTTGTCAAAACTCCCAGTTAGATCTCAGTGATTTCAGTATACCCCTGGTACTTCATGGAAAATCCAGGGATCTTTCTAACCTTCAGGGAAAGTAGGGGTGGGGTAGGAGAGCTGCCCATACCCATTGTGCTGCTGCTGATCAGCTGCTGAGCCCACCTCTATCCCTACAGGGGCATCCCATGAAGAGGCTCTTCCCAGGGACCCCAAACCCCTCTGAGTTGAGTCTCCCCTCTACTCCCATCCACACTCCTCTGTCTCAAGGCTGAAACAGTGGGGCCATACTTCTAAAATTTACTTCTTTCCTCTTCTGTCTTATGTGGGAGTCAGGGTCACTGTGGGAGGTGTGAACCGGAGGTGGTAGAAGTGAGCTTTCCACCTCTTTCTCTAGCTTTTAGGAACTTCCCAGACATCATACCTTCCTCTTTCATGAGATGGCATCCATCATTCTGATTCTAGTTGGCTAGAATGGAAGAATAGCTCAGGTGAGCCCCATTTACAGGGTAAATAAGTGGTTTTATAGTTTCAAAGCACCATCCAATGTCCATGTGTGTACAAAGTTACGTATCACAAATAATAGCCTTGTTACTGACACAGAACTGTGTGTTAATAAAAATTGATTCTGAAAGAATAAATGGAGATTCCCACTTCTAGAAGAATATCTGTATACTATTGTAAAGATTACTCACTGCTTTAGAGAAAGATACCAATATTTTTAAATGTTGTCAAGAGACTGGGCACATTATGAAATCTTCCATCCATTTTGCCTTTCAGTTGGCAGGTTTTGAGCCATACCAGGTGCTGACATATTATTTCACTAATATAATAACTCTTATGGATATTTTTACTCTTCTTTTTATATTAAATGATGCCATGAAACAATCATTTATGTTTTGAAAGTTTGTTATTTATCTATTAATGACTTTGCATTATGTGTTTCTGGTTTCCTTAGTGCCTTTAATTTGCAAATCTGCAGCAGACATTTCCAAGAAAGGACTGAAGTATCAAATAGTATTTTAAAAACATGGTTGACTATATAATCATTTTCCTTTTTTGTCAAGGATTAGAGGGATGGAAAGTATAATAGATCTCATAAGGAACGGTCAGAAGGAATTTTTCATTTATTTTTGTTTTGTTCATCTTATTTTGCTTTTGCAAAGGTAAGAAAAAGGTGAAAGGTTATTTTTAATTTTGAAGACTTTTAATAAAAACCATATTCAGGCTCATACCTGTAATCCTAGCACTCTGGGAGGCTGAAGCCGGAGGATTGCCTGAGCTCAGAAATTCAAGACCAGCCTGAGCAAGGGGCTTGACCCCATCTCTACTAAAAATAGGAAAACTAAGGCAAGAGGATTGCTTGAGCCCAAGAGTTTGAGGTTGGTGTGAGCTATGAGGATGGCACAGCACCCTACCAAGGTGACAGAGTGAGACTCTGTTTCAAAAAGTAAATAAATAAAATTAAAAATTAAAAATTCTTAAAGAGCTTTCCTTGGTAGCAGCAACATAAGGATGAATAGAATTTAAAGAGCAGGTGATTTCAATAAGAAATAAAATAGGTCTTCCTAATCAGCTGAAGGAACTCTATCACAATAGACCTCTAAGGAAGACTATGGAACTCGAGTCCCTAAAGACCTTCCAGAGACTTACACGGTTTGGACATGTGCCAAGTGTAGGGTGCCATATCAGGTTGGAAATGGAATTAACTCATCCCTGTTCAGAACTTGGCAGTTGATCTTGATCTTTCAGAATTACTAGAAGAAACCAAATGCCCAATTGAACCAGTGAAGATTATGAAGATCTGATTGTGCTTTGGGGTGGGTATTCTCCCTTCTGTTCAAGGCCTTGAGTCTTCAAATAGGTTAGGCTAGACCAAAACATCTGAGCATTTACTAATGGCCTAAGGGCTAACCCATCCAAGTACTCTGGGTGGTTGTTGTAGGAGCTAGACTGAATCTCTTAACCTAGAGGATTCTGGGCCCCATGAACTTTTGTTCCAGCTGCAGTATGGAGATCATGGGCTCACATGTTTTCTCAACAATGGGCTCAATCTTGGTTGTCTTTCTGCTTCTCTGACTTTAGGAATTTCACCTTGTGACACTGGCAACGTTTTACACTTAGGGAAAGCTCTTAGGCTGCAGGGAAGTCTACCTGGAAGCCTGCAGGGAGGTAATATTGGCTCACATCAGAGGAAGGAGACTTTGCAGTGAGAGCACGTGATCTCTGGATTATTGGTTGGCGAGCTAGCTTCCAGAACATAGGGTAACTTTTTCAAGGACTTGGAATGACTTTTACAATCTATTAAAGTCAAGTAGTTTCTGAGATGTCTGAAAGTTTATTCTATTGCCTTCTACCAGACTTGCTTTTGAGTTTTCAACTTCTCATGGGTAAAATGGGCTGGAGAAAACAGAGCTTTTCTTTATTTGCCTTGATAGAAGATGGCAGCTCTAACCTAGCTGTACCTTGCCTATGACCTCAGGATATGAATGAACTTTTCAAGCAAATGAAATATATGTAGAATCAAGAGATGGAACATTTTAAAATGTGAATTGAAATAAACTATACAACATAGATTAAAATTGCGCTATTTAAGTAAATGTTTTGAAAATACAATCATTTACAATAGAAGGCACACAATAAAAGGCACACACTTTTATCTAGTTTTATATTGTTTCCTAAACAAATATAAGTATAGTGTAATTCTTAAATTCTGCAAGTTTGCTTTGGTATACTTAAAAAAATTATTCCAAAAGCATAATGATTTAAAGTAGCACTGAACAATAACACCTTATTTGTGTGCAGTGCTTTATAGCTTATGAAACATTTTCATACAGCTTATTTATTTCTTACTCAACTCACACATTTAAATATTATTTTAAGTTTCTCTTAATGCATAGAATTAAATAAAAACCATCATCTCATTGATCAAAGACAATTTTGCCCCTAAAAAATAAGAGATCTTCTTGATGCTTTACACAAGATAAAGATTGACTGCTAGATGATTGCAATCATTTTGTTAACTATAATTCAATTTTCAATAATAATTAACTTCATTCTTTCCTTAAATTCATGTAGCTTAGTTCCTGAAAAAAGCTTCAAGTTTACAAATTTATAGAAACATTTTTATCCCTGCAGTGTTCCCAGCACACAGGTCAGGCAGATTGTACCACTTCCATGTGGATGGAAAATTAGTTCATGATAAGGTCAGAGAAGATGCCCCAAGTTTATTGGTTGGCCAAGTTTGCCCTTGTTAACCAGCACAGGAAGGACATGATCCTCCCATAGGTGTCTTGTGCCAATTGTTACGACTCTCCACTGGCTCAGAGTCCCTCTATGGGGCTCTTCACCCAGGTGTGCCCTCCTGGATTTTTCCCTGCTATTGAAACATCCCTTTTCCCCAACCCTTTGGCCCTCCTGGACCTCACCATCTGAAGTCTACCCATTGTCTGTGCTTTAAGGGGTCCATCTGACCCCCAGTTTCAATCTGCAGAGCCAAGGGTTGTTAATAGTTTTATGTCTCACCCCACCATATGAAACATGCGTTTGCCCTAGTAACCTGAAGGCCAGTGAAGAAAGGATGTGTCTGAAGGCCAAGAGGACCTCTCAGAACTCTTGCCTCATAGCTATCTTTGTGCAAGTTCAGAAGTGATTGATTCCTACCCCAGTTTTCCAACTCTTGAATGGTATCACTTCTGTGTTATCTTATATTCATTTTAATACTCATTTATCATTTTTTTATGATACTCATTTATCATTTTTTGATAAGAGTTATAAAAAAAAATAGTCTCTACAAATGAGTAGCTTTTACTATCAACCAGGGAGTAGCTGAAAACTTCTTTTAAGCATTTTATGACTGAGGTTTCTCAAGAGATTTAGAGAGGCCTTTTGCAATGGCAACATTTTTTCCCCACATCCCAGAGGATTTTATTTATAGCTCACATCTCTGGCTGAACATTTTAGATACACTTTGATACCAGGTAGCCTCAAGAGATACTTATAATTAAAAAGTTCAATTTCCTTGGCTCGGTGCTGGTGGCTCAACGGGCTAAGGCGCCAGCCACGTACACCTGAGCTGGCGGGTTCGAATCCAGCCCTGGCCCGCCAAACAACAATGATGGCCGCAACCAAAAAATGGCTGGGCGTTGTGGTGGGTGCCTGTAGTCCCAGCTACTTGGGAGGCAGAGGCAAGAGACTCGCTTGAGCCCAGGGATTGGAGGTTGCTGTGAGCTGTGATGCCACAGCACTCTATCCAGGGTGACAGCTTGAGGCTCTGCCTCAAAAAAAAAAAAAAAAAAAAGTTCAATTTCCTTTATTCATTAGATGTCAATAAGTACCAGGAAAACAGACATGTAATATTCATGCAGAACATCTCCCGTTAATGGATTCAGGTGTTAAAAATAGGTCATTTTTGTAATTCTGACTTTTAATGGGTAGGTAGCCCATAATTCCATTTTTTCAGTATTAAAATTTGTTCCATACCATGAGGGTTGGACTATTAAAAGTTGTAGAATTTTATATATATTTAAACATTTAAAAAGTGACAAAGGCAATGTCTTAATCTGAAGAAAATGCCCAACTTGTATTTTTAAGAGATCTAAAAGGAAATGTCTTATCAGATTGCTAAAACCTACCTTTGCAAAGCATTCTGTGCTTCAAAGAAGATACCTGTTTGCCCAGAAGAGGAGCATTTAGGGAATATTTACTGATGGCTCAGTAGCCATATTTTGTCTCCTTGAAAGGAGATCTGATCACGTGTACTAGTCACAGATTAGTTTATGTTTGCACTGTGGATTCACCCCTGCATTTTCTAGTCTTTATTATGATCTCATTGTATGTCAGGTAATACACTAAGTTATTTGCATGGACCATCTTATTCAACTCTCACAAACCTCCTTTAGACAAATATCATCTCATTGTGTCACAAGGAGGTTTAAAAACATGTTGAAGATTTTGCAGTAGGAAGGTTAGGAAAGAGCCAGGATTAGAACTCTGACTCCAAAGTGCCACACTGTGTGAGCAACAGCAGATATTAGTATGATAAGCTTCTTTCATGGTAAGTTTATGTGAGCTTATCCAGTATCACGCTGTCAAATATTATATATTTTTTTATTGTTGGGGATTCATTAAGGGTACAAAGAACCAGGTTACATTGATTGCATTTGTTAGATAAAGTCCATCTTTAAAATTGTGTCCCACCCCCAAAAGGTGTGTCACATAACGTCACCCTCACCCCGTCCCTCCTTCACTCTCTCTGCTCTTACCTTCCTCCACCCCCTCCCTCCTTTCCTCTCTCTGTTCTTCCCTTCCCCCACCTCCCTCCCTTCTTCCCTCTCTCTGCTCTCCCCTTCCCCCACCCCCCACTGTGTACTAGGTCATCAACTGTCCTCTTATGAGAATTGAGTGCATAGGATTCTTGCTTCTCCATTCTTGTGATGCTTTACCAAGAATCATGTGTTCCACTTCCATCCAGGTTAATACAAAGGATGTAAAGTCGAGGTCTTTTTTTAATGGCTAATAGTATTCCATGGTATGCATATACCACAGCTTGTTAATCCATTCTTGGGTTGGTGGGCATTTAGGCTGTTTCCTCATTTTGGTAATTGTTAATTGAGCTGCAATAAATAGTCTAGTGCAAATGTCCTATGGTAGAAGGATTTTTTTTCCTTCTGAGTAGATGCTCAGTAATGGGATTGCAGGATCTTATATGTTGATTACTCCCAAATTTATAACTTCTCTTTGAAACCCTGATTTGTATCATCACCAGAGTTTCTGATAGATATCTAAAAACTAATGGGTCCAGAATAATACTCCTGGGCACCTTCCCCAGACATGGCCTTTCTGTAATTATCTCCATCTTGGATGATGGCAATTGTATCCATTCACTTCCAAAGTCATAACTGAGATCATGTCATTACCAATAACTGTAATCCTCCATAAATCTCAACTTCCTGCACCTCACTCCCTCTGATCACACCTCCAACCCATATAGTTCATGTCATATATGGTTTACCAAACCTAATACTCCTTTAGCCCAAAGTTGGTTAACCACTCTTCACTGTCCCTCATACTTCTGGTATGTCCTCCCATTCCTTACCAGATTAAATGCTCAAATACTTTCTCATCTATATCCATCCTTTCCCTCTCTGGTTTTATACTCACTTATTAAAACTATGACTATGAATAAATACACCTGTCAATCACATAATCATGCCAACTCACTATAAATTCATAAATGAATCCATGTAAGACTTAAATGCAGATAGGTAAGCACACACTCTTACACTCACTTAGATGACTATTTCTAATCTTCTTATTGTCTCCTCAAATTCTCCACATCTCCTCCCCATGCCCATTCTCAGATGGTGACCTTTGCTTCACTAGGAAAATTCAAGCAATTAGAATAACTTCTATAGACTCTTATTCTGGTCAACTATCAACACTTGTACCAAGATCCTTTGTTTTTCTTCTGGTTACACAGAATGAATCATCTATGCTCCAGTCTAATGTAAACCCTTCCCCTTATGCACTTGATTCTATCCCTTCTTGTCTAATTAAGAACCTTGTTCCAGATATCCTTCTTTTTTCTCTTGCCTTAGTAATGTTTCACCATCTAATTGATTAATCTTCCACATTAGCATATAAATATAATGTCATTGTTCCCATCTTAAAAAACAAAAACAAAAAATCATCTTTTGACTCTATTTCTATTTCCCTATTACTACTGTGCCATTTTTTGGGCTCCACTCTGAAATAAAACTCCTTCAATTAAATTCAGACTGTGTCTGTTTCCTCACCTCCCATTGCCTCTTAAACTCTTTCCCACCAGGTTTTCATCTTTACATTCCACAAGAAATTCTCTTCTCAAACTCCACAGATATCTTTGCTAAATCCTCATTTCCCATGTCACTACCTTATCTGATTCTGTTGATTTTTTCCCCTTCTTATATTCTGTCCACTCAGCCTCAAAGTTAGTATAATTTGCTGGTTTGCATCTCACCTTCCTAATTATTCCTTCCTAGTGTCTCTTGAAGACAACTCTCCTCTTTAACCTCATCATATTGAATATTCCAGGACTTAGTCCAAGGTCATCTTTTCTTTTCTAGTCATTCCATTGGTGATTTCATTTAGTCTCATGGATTTAAATCACCTCTATAAAAAATGACACCCCAATTTATAATTTCATATCAAGTATCTTTTTACACCTCCAGATTCATCTAGCCAACTGCCCACTACACATCTTCACATGGACCTTTAATAGACATCTCAAACTTAATACCTCTATGTGCTTCTTTCTCCATCTGAGGGGATAACTCCATTCTTCCAGTTGTTCAGGCCAAAAAAAAACAAAGAAAACAGAAGCCTTGAATTGATCTTTTTCCTGTCACACATTTAGTTCATTCGGAAATCCTACTGAATTTTTCCATTGATTGTGAGTCTGACAATTAAGGTTATGAACTTCCCCCCATGGACTTAAATTGGCAGCACTGTACAAACAACTCAGTAAGATTTTATAACCTTAGTATATCAGTGTCTCACAGCTGTGTCCCTGTCAATGTGTGGTAGTGTCTTGCTGAGTGGCATTTATTATTGTTGTTGCATTGTTTTGTGTGCCATTGTGAGAGTGTCAGAGTTTGATTTGGAGCCACAAACATTAAATTTGTTGTTAAACTTGGCAAGAATAGAAGTAAAATTAGGGACATGTTAGTCCAAATACATGGAGATAATGCCATGAAAAAAAATGGCAGTGTACAAGTGTGTTAAACATTTTCCTGAGGGGAAAGAAAGCATGACTGGCAATGAAGAGTGGTCAGGGCAGCCAGTAACAAGCAGAACTAATGGAAACATTGCAAAAATTCATTCGTCAAAATTATCCACTGACTATAAGAAACATAGCAGACCAAGTACACATTGATTGAGAAACAGGAAAATCTTAACTACAAATCTTCGCACAATTAAGGTGTGTGCAAAAATGGGCTCTTGCATGATGACAATGCACCACCTCACATGGTCTGTGAGGGAGTTTTTAGCTAGCAAGAAAATAACTGTATTGAAACACCTTCCCTACTCACCTGATCTGGCCTCCAAAGACTATTTTCTTTGGAGAAAATTTCTAAAGGGAATATTGAAAAGAAGACTTTTTTTATTGTTGGGGATTCATTGAGGGTACAAGAAACTGATTGAATTTGTTAGGTAAAATCCCTCTTATAATTGTTTCTGCCCCCAAAAGGTGTGGCACACACCAAGACCCCCACCCTCCTCCCTCCCCTCTGCTCTTGAAAGGAAGATATTTTGATGGCATTCAGGACATCAAAGATAATATGACTACAGCTGTAATGGCCATTCCAGAAAAAGAGTTCCAGCATTTCTTATAGGGTGGATGAAGCACTGGCATTGGTGCATAGCTTCCCACATGGAGTACTTTGAAGGTGACCTTATGATATTCAGCACTGAGGTACGTAGCGCTTTTCTGGGATGAGTTTGTAAACTTAATTGTCAGACCACATATATCCAGAATCTGATCGCTTCCAACTACAACTAATTCAACTGATCATACTCCATTACTACTAGCTAACTGTTCTTTTTTTTTTTTTTTTTTTTTTTTTTGAGACAGAGTGTCACTTTGTGGCCCTTGGTAGAGTGCCATGGCATCACACAGCTCACAGCAACCTCCAACGCCTGGGATTAGGTGATTCTTGCCTGAGCCTCCTGAGTAGCTGGGACTACAGGCGCTCACCACAATGCCCAGCTATTTTTTGTTGTGGTTTGGTCAGGGCTGGGTTTGAATTTGCCACCTTTGGTATATGGGGCAGGTGCCCTATTTACTGAGCCACAGGCACCGCCCCTCACTGTTCTTTTTTGTTTGTTTACAGTCTGATTTCAATACAGATCTTGTCAATCCTGTTTTCAAAACTTAGCAGTGGGGCCCCATTTCAAACTGAATAAAAGTCAAAGCCCATACCATGGACTATGTGGCTCTACATTGCCCAGATCCACGACCCCTACACACTCTCTCTGGTCTCAGGGGCTTCCTAAGTGTTCCCCCAACTCCTCACATATTATCCTGACTTTAGGACTTGGCACATGCTCTTCTTTCTGTTTGGAATATTCTTTCTCCACATATCCACTTGGATTCTGTCTCTGTGTTCCAAGTTCTTGTTCAGATATGAACTAGTCAATGAAAACTATCCTTCCCCACCACAACATTCCTGTTTCTTCTTATTGTATTATTTCTTTTCTTTCCATAGAAAATATCATCTTCTAACATATTGGGCAATTTATATATTTTAATATGACTGTAATTTATTTTCTATCTTCCCCTGTTTATAATATAATTTCCTTGGAAAAGGAAATCTGTTTTATTCACTGATGTGCTTCAAATGCCTAGTCAGTGGTCAGCACATAACAAGAAGCCAGTAAATATTTTCCAAGTACATGAAAGAATGAGTCCCACAGACCCAACAGCTGGTGTCATTCTTCATCTGATCTCTTTCTCATAATCTACAAACAATTCAACAGCAAATCCTGTCAGATCAATCAAAAAAAAAAAGGCTCTTTAATTGGACCACTTCTTACAACCTTCAAACTACCATCCTGATTAATCCACCATCATGTCTTGTAGGATTTCTCTTCTTCCATTTTGTCTATCTTTAATCTATTCTTAACACAGAAGCTTGACTAAGCCCTTTGCAATGCGGGTCAAATTATGTTACATTTCTGATCAAATGCTTGCAATGAATGAAAGCTAACATTTCATCCTCTAGAGCCCAACTTCCCTGGCCCTCTCTCCCCTCCTTGACACCATGCTTCCCTGCTCATTTAGTCCATCCATATTGGTCTCCCTACTATCTCTTGAAAACATCAACCAGTCTCCTGTTTCAGAGGCTTTAAACTGAAACTGTACATTCTCTTCACCAGGATTGTCAGGTTAAGGAGTAAACCTTTAGGGACTGAGCCCCATGGCAAGAGCATGAGTGAAAAGGTATGAAGACAAGAAGGAGGAAGTGTCATAAATATAAACTTCATTTTTTCCTCTCTTTTTTCCCTTTCCTTCCTCTTGTTTCTCCTTCTCCTCCCCCTCCTTGTGAAGATTCTCTGTTATGTTTGAGAAAAGCAAGACTTTCCCAACTATCAATGTCTTTCTGCCCATCCTAGACCCTTTTCTTAAACTTTTCCAGTAATGGTCAAATCTTTCATCCTCCCTGCATTACACGCTAGCACAAAGCATCTGGTTATTGAATGAAATTGCCATTGGTAGAAAAGTGAGGAACATTGTCAAGTTTCTCGCCTTCCTTGACAACTTTTTGTGTGTGCATGAGTGCGTTAACTATTTCTTTTCTTCCCACACTCCTCCTCTTTCTCTAAGTCCAACTGTAATGTGACATAGAAAATATACAAATTCGAAAGATTAGAAGCATAATACTAAAAAATTAAAGTACGGACGTCATGTATACTGGATTAGAATTTATATGTTAATTTGTTCAAATAAAAGAAAAAATCTCTATGTGTTGTATACAATGGGGATGTTCTATAAATCTAATTGAAGCTGAAATTGATGACAATGCCAATTAAGACAACAGTAATTGTGAAACAAGACCCTATCTGATTCATTCACTCATGGCTAGATTCTGAAGCTTCATAGCTGAAGTGAAGAAAATCCTACAGTAACAATGAGCAAACTCAGCCTTCCTTTTTTTTTTTTTTGTACTTGTGTACATCAGCCTTTCATTTTTGTTTTCAAACAGGAGCTCCAAAGAGATCATGGCTAGAAATAAAAGCTGGACCCCTCTGCTGTACCTCCCTCTACTGGTCCTAAGCACTGCTGTGCCTTCTGGGAGGCTTCTTTTTGGCTTGAGATACAGCTGAGCAACAGAAAAAGAAGTATAAAGCACAATTGGACCTATGCTTTCCACATTTCAAAAAGAAGATAATGAAGATCCTTGATGCTAAAAATTGAACTATTTCTAATTGGAAAAATGACTTTTTTTTTCTATTTAACTTATGCAATGAGTGGTTCAGATCTGGGCTATTAGTCTAAACTACTAAAGTCTTGTACCCAATTTTATTTTTTATTGTAATTATCCTTAAAAAATGTTCTGGTTTCTTTGAATAATTGCTTTTGAGAAACACATGGGAAAAAATCATAGTCTGTCTATAGATTACCTCAGTTGAGTTGAGAACTCACTACAGTTCTCTAGAAGTGGTGGACACTTTACCCTATAAGTGAGAACAATGTATCGTAAATATTGTAGTCTCATATTAATTTGAATAAAAGTTAACAAAAAAGAGGGTACACATGATCAAGAATGATGAAATCCATATGAGGCTATGATTATTGATTTTTTAAAAAAAATTAATTGCACCATAGGTGTGATCCCACTAATTGCCCTCCCTCCCCCCATCCTTCCCCCTCCCCTCCCCTCCCTTTCCCTTTTCCCTGTATTCTTGTGCTATAATTGGGTTTTAGCCTTCATATGAAAGCTATAAATTAGCTCTATATTAGGGCTGAATACATTGGATACTTTTTCTTCCATTCTTGAGATACTTTG
>CAUYRH010179997.1:0-11815 GCA_963574655.1 Perodicticus potto
TATAATTCTTTCCTATAACTAAATCCTCCTCTACTTATAATTCTCTCCTATAAATAAATCCTAACTTACCACCACTATTGTGGTCCGTCGATTCCTTCTTCGAATCGCCGAGACCAAGAGCCTGAAATTCCGGTATCAATAGCTCACAGCAACCTCAGATTCACGGGCTCAAGCAATCCTTTTGCCCAGCCTCCTGGGTAGCTGGGACTATAGGTGCCCACCATGACTAGTTTTTCTATTTTTGGTAGAGATAGGATCTCACTCTTGCTCAGTCTGGTCTCAAACTCCTGAGCTCAAGGGATCTACCACCTTGGCCTCTCAGAGTGTTAGGATTACAGGCCCACTGCACTGGCCTAAACAAATGTCTTGGAGGGAAAAATACATGAAACGGGAGTGCTTCTTACAGAGGGAATAGGATTGTGTTCCAGGGGTAAGGAACTGTGGTCTTAAATCCTAAAAGGACTTTTAGGTCCTTTTTCTTTTTGAGACAGTCTCAAGCTGTTACCCTGGGTAGAGTCCCATGGTGTCATAGCTCATAGCAACCTCCAACTTGGGCTCAAGCAATCCTCTTGCCTCAGTGTTTCTATTTTTTTTTTTTTTTTGTAAGTAGAGACAGGGTCTCTCTTTTGCTCAGGCTGGTCTTGAACTTCTGAGCTCAAGCAATCCACCCAACACAGCCTCCCAGAATGTGGACTTCTAGGTCCTTAAGTGCAGCCTTTGACTGAATCTAAATTTTACAAAACAGATCATTTTATTTAAAAGGGTACAGTAGGCTCGGTGCCTGTAACTGAAGAGGTTGAGGCATCAACCTCTTTTGAGCTGGCGGGTTCAAATCCAGCCTGGCTTGCCAAACAACAATGACCAAAAATTAGCCCGACATTGTGGTGGGCACCTGTAGTCCCAGCTACTTGGGAGGCTGAGGCAAGAGGATCACTTAAGCCCAAGAGTTTGAGGTTGCAGTGAGCTGTGACGCCATAGCACTCTACGCAGGGCGACAGCTTGAGACTCTATCTCAAAAATAAATAAATAAATAAATAAAAGGGTACAGCAGGCTCAGCACCCATAGCTCAGTGGTTACAGCCACATACACCAGGGCTGGCGAGTTCAAGCCTGGCCTGAGCCAGCTTAATAATGACAACTACAATAAGAAACAAAAGATAGCCCGGTGTTGGAGCAGGCACCTGTAGTCCCAACTACTTGGGAGGCTGAGGCAAGAGAATCATTTAAGCCCAAGAGATTGAGGTTGTTGTGAGCTGTGATGCCATGGCACTCTACCGAGGGCAACATAGTGAGATTCTGTCTAAATGAGTGAATGAATGAATAAATAAATAAATAAACAAACAAATAAAAGGGTACAGCAGAGAAAGATGTTACCAGATGAAAGGGATCCAGTTGCCTTTCACTGTCAGCCAAATGCAGAGACAGGGATTAGATCCAACAAACTTTATTGTCAGAAGGCCAGCAGTTCTGGAGAACAGTGATAATAGGCTCTTAAATCTGTTCTCCCCTTCCATTTCCAAAACCGTAGTTTTATACATAAAAGTTGTAAACAAAAACCTTGTTAACCCTTATCTTAAAGAACAATAATTAACCTTATCTTAAACAATAATCAGTATAACCCATGACCCATGATAAAAAATAATTTGCATAACCCATGACCCAAAACAACATTTCTAATTTCAAAGTTTATCTCCTCAATGAATCCTCAACAATAAAATAAATAAATAAAAATAAAAGTTTATCTCCTGAATCAATCACCGTAAACTACTCCAGATATACACTTTTAGGTGAAAGCTGAATTTACCAAACAGCAAGGATGGAAGACATGAGGTGAAGGTCAGGAGGAACTTGAACTGACCAGACCCACTCTGGCATGTGGGCCCTAACCTGACTGACTCCAACTTATTCTCAATACACGCACTCTCACTTTGGTACTTAAAAAAGAAAAATTTTGAAATCAGGCCCAAATCTGATCTGCTGCCTGTGTTTGTTTGACTCAAACTATGTATTTCCTTTTTCTTTTTTTTTGAGACAGAGCCTTAAGCTGTCACCCTTGGTAGAGTGCCATGGCATCACAGCTCACAGCAACCTCCAATTCCTGGGCTCAAGCGAGTCTCCTGCCTCCGCCTCCCAAGTAGCTCAGTAAATCTATATTTTACATAAGATAAGATAAACATTTTTTAAAAAAGTAGAGGAAAAGTCAATTATATAGCCATTGCAATGTAGCAAATGAATGATTGATCTCATCTTGTCCTCATTCTACAGCTGTGAAGATAAATTTATAGTCAACATTGTCAGTGTGAACCTGAGCAGATTCCAGGTTTAGGAATTTACTTAGGTTGTAGTCCTAAGGTGGTAACCAGCATGCACTTGTTTTATAGGGGGCTATAGACAGATCCTGAAAGGTCTAAGGTCCCACAAGGAGTTTCCTTGTAAGCAATTTAAGAGGACAGTCATCTAAGGACAAAAGGCCTTTGTCACTGTGGGAACTCAGCTTATGCATGAAGTTATGACACAGGGTTGTGAAATCACAACTACCTGATAAGGAAAAGGATGATAGTGCTGCATGGCCCAGTTCTCAGGCTGAGCTCCTCCTGAGACATAATGAGTTTGGGAATCCTAAAATTGTATGTTCCTTTATGTGGTTCATGTATGTAGTGACATGTGACAGGATTTTATTCCCATTCAAGGATGAATAATAATATTCTGTTGTATGTATATGCAACACTTTGTTTATCCATTCATTCATCAGTGAACATTTGAGTTGCCTCCATCTCTTGGATAATGCTGCCATGAACTGTTTCAATTTGTTGGGATGGTGGTGGCCACTGTATCCTTAATAACCATTGCATGCAGGGTGTTGCTGGACAGGCTCTGTCAGGGTCAGATGAGCCCATGTGTCACCATCTGTAGTTGCTTATCCACTTCCAAGGCCTTCTGTCCTAGATAAAGCTAGGAGACCGGACACTCCAAGGACCATGGTGCCAGTCAGTGACCCAGTGCATTTCATGAAGTAATGAGTAACTATGGATTTAGTCTAGAGCAGGAATGTTTTGAAAATATAACCACTTTAAGATAGAGGGATATTTTGCAACCTTGTAACCTAGGAGGGGGACTCTGTTTAATGTATACTATGATGATGAATAACATTGTTGATGCTTGCTTTTACTGTGGGAGTCTAAAAGTGGCAAAGGAAATAGGAGAGCAGAGCAGCTTTTTAAGGAAATATCCTCACTGCTCTTAGAAATTGCTGGCTTTTCTGTAAATAAAGTGAAATTGCTGGTCTCTCATCTGCTTATCCATTCATTGGCTTGGGTGACAAGCAGGCAGTCTCCATGGTCTGGCAACAAGGGTGTATTCCCAGAAGTTAGATTACATCATGTGGTATTCCTATTTTTAATTTCTTTGAGAAACCTCTGTATTGTTTTCCAGAGAAGTTGCACCATTTTATAGTCCTACCAATTGGGCAAAAAGATTCTAATTTCTCCAGATCCTTGTCAATGATTGTTTTTTTTTTTTTTTCCGTTTATTTTTTCAGAAGTCATCAGAATGACTATAAGGTGATTTCTCATTATGATCTTGTTGAAGAGGAAATGGCCTGGAAAAAAAAATGGCAAAAATGGGCGGTGCCTATGGCTCAGCGGGTAGGGCGCTGGCCCCTGGCTGAGGGTGGTGGGTTCAAACCCAGCCCCGCTGAACTGCAGCAAAAAAATAGCCTGGCGTTGTGACAGGTGCCAGCTACTTGGGAGGATGAGGCAAGAGAATCGCCTAAGCCCAGGAGTTGGAGGTTGCTGTGAGCTGTGTGATGCCAAGGCACTCTACCGAGGGCTGTAAAGTGAAACTCTGCCTCTACAAAAAAAAAAAAAAAAAAAAAAATGGGGGTGGCTCAAATGAGTAGGGTGCCGGTCCCATATGCCAGAGGTGGAGGGTTCAAACCCAGCCCCAGCAAAAAAAAAAAAAGTGGCAAAAATATTTTCCCTATCTCCAAGTTTTTGGAAACTGAAATCTATATCTCTGCCTCAGGCCGGTGGTTTTGAGGGGCAGAGAGGTCTCTGTTCTTTGTGCCATAGGAGCTAGCTCCAGGGAATCATCTAAGTGGATGTTCTAAGATTTTAGCTAAAGAAAGGATTAGTCTGAGTGGAGGCCACATGATTGTTGCAGAGGCCATGATATTGTCTTGGTCTAAGATGGGATTATTGGATCAGAACCTTTAAAATCAGGGGAGTGCCCGTAGCTCAGTAGTTAAGGAGCCGGCCACATGCTCTGGGGCTGGTGGGTTCGAACCGGCCCAGGCCTGCTAAACAAACAAACAAAAATAGCTGGGCATTGTGGCAGGTGCCTATAGTCCCAGCTACTAGGGAGGCTGAGGCTAGAGAATTGCTTTAGCTCAGAGTTTCAGGTTGCTGTGAGCTATGATGCCACCATACTCTATCAAAGCTGACAAAGTCAGACTCTGTCTCAATTGAAAAAAAAAAAGAGAGACCCTTTAAAATCCTGCGCTTCTGCTCAGATGCTGGAATTTGGATGTGAGAGCGTGTCTGCCATTTTCCTCCTTTGTCAGAAAAGTAATAAACTTCTCTGCCCTTCTCCTCAAACCATTTGTCCCTCTTTTTTTTTTCTTTGCCCCTCCTTTGGGCAGGACTCCAAATTCCTGGGCACCTGGAGAGTAGTTGTGGGAGGATCTTGGGAGCAGGCATGTCTCCTTAGAACACTTGGGGAGCAGTGAAGCTAAAAGGGGCCAACGTAGGTTCTCAAATGCAGGCTTTGGAGCAGGGACCCTATTACATGGGCCTAAGGGAGTTCTGCTCTGAGACTTCAGCATGTCCTGAATTGTACATACAGTCACTTCAGAGTCACTTCTAGAATCTATGAACCTCCTCCATGTATACATGAAAAAGATTACTTCCAGTGCTCAGCCAGTCATGTGACTCTGCCATCCATGATTGGTTAACACAAATTTCAGAAGGACACCCCCGACCCCTTTAAAATTGCCACACACATTTCCAGCACAATGTTATTTCAACTGGTGGCATTTATTATGAGCAGTGGCAGAACAGACTATTGTCTTCTTCCCCGGCAAAGATCACATCAAACTCTTCACTCATTTCTGATTCTCCATAGACTGAGTAATTAACGAGCCCTTCCTATCCACTCTTGAATTCTAAAGTCCTCAGACACAAAAAGATATATATGTCTGCTTTATGCTTCCAACATGGGGACTGTGAGGTTCTGATATCTATGTACATTCATCCAGGGTTCCTGACACATAAGTCCCATAGCCTTTTTTTTTTTGAGACAGAGTCTCATTCAGTGGCCCTGGGGTTGAATGCCATGGCATCATAGCTCACAAGAACCTCATACTCTTGGGCTCAAGTGATTCTCTTGCCTCAGCTTCCTGAGTAGCTGGGACTATGGGCTCCCACCACAACACCTGGCTATTTTTAGAGACAGGGTCTCACTCTTGCTCAGGCTGGTCTCGAACTCCGGAGCTCAGGCAATCCACCCACCTTGGCCTCCCAGAGTACTAGGATTACAGACTGAGCCTTTGTGCCTAGTCTTATAGCCCTTAATTATATAATGTTAAGGTGATTTAAGCCTTAGACGCAGGCCTCAGAAAATAGAATCTCTCTCTCTCTCTGACCTTCTCTTGCCCTCCCTTCCCTCCCAAGGCAGGATTCTAATCTGAGTGTGGCTCAAAAGACTCTTGTCCCAGAGAGGGTCCTGCCCCATACCCTAGAGGAAAGAATGTTGCACAGACAGCCCAGAAGAATCTGAGCAGGTTTCCCCACTCAGTCTATTAGTATTACCACACACCTTTTTTTTTTTTAAATTGAGACTGAGTTTTACTTTGTCACCCTCTGTAGAGTTCCATGGTGTCATAGCTCACAGCAACCGGAAACACTTGGGCTCAAGTGATTCTCTTGCCTTAGCCTTCCTAGTAGTTGGGACAACAGGCTCTCCCCACAATGCCTGGCTAATTTTTTTTGTTTAGCAGGCCCAGGCCGGGTTCGAACCCACTAGCCCCAGTGCATATGGCAGGCACCCTAACCATTGAACTATGGGCACCCCCACCTCACACACTTTTTGTCCAATCACATTTCCACAAGGTTGTCAATCATGCCTATCTGATAAAGTCTCCACAAAATGCCCAAGAGGACAAAGTTTGAAGAACTTCTGGGTAGCTGAACACATGGAGATTCCTGGAAGGTGACAAGCCCAGGAGGGCACGGAAGCTCCACACCTCTTTCCCCATGTCTCACTCCATATATCTCCTTGTCCATATCCTTTGTAGTGTCTTTTATCACAGGCTGGGCACAGTGGCTCACTCCTGTAATCCCAGCACTCTGGGAGGCTGAGGTCAGCCTGAGCAAGATGTAAATCCTGTTTCTACTAAAAATAGAAAAAAAAAATTAGCTGGGTGTTATGGCAGGAACCTATAGTCCCAGCTACTGAGAGGCTGAGGCAAGAGGATTGCTTAAGCCCAGGAGTTTGAAGTTGCTGTGAATTATGATGCCAAGGCACTCTAAATTGGGGCAACAGAGAAACTCTGTCTAAAAAAAAAAAACAGCCTCAGTGGCTCACTCCTATGTTCCTAGCACTCTGGGAGGCTGAGGAAGTGGATTGCTTGAGCTCAGGAGTTTGAGACCAGCCTGAGCAAGAAGGAGACCCCCATCTCTACTAAAAATAGAAAAATTAGCCAGGTGTTGTGGCAAGTGCTAGTAGTATCAGCTACTTGGGAGGCTGAGGCAAGCGGATTCCTCAAGCCCAAGAGTTTGAGGTTGCTGTGAGCTTTGATGCCATGGCAATCTCCCTACGGTGACAGAGTAAAACTCTGTCTCAAAAAATATATATTCTAATAAACCAGTAATTGTCTTTTCCTGAGTCTTATAAGCTGCTCTAGCAAAGTAACTGAACCCAAAGACGGGATAGAGGAACCCCAACTTGAAGTTGGTTGGTCCGAAGTTCTGAAGGCCTGGACTTGTGACCTGAGTATGAAAGGAGGGGTAGTCTTAGGGACTGAGCCCTGAACTTGTGGAACCTGATGCTACATTAAAGGTAACGTCAGGATTGAATTGGAGGACACCCACCTGGTATCTGCTGCAAAACTAAATGTTGGTAGGGAGAAATTGCCGCGTACAGTTGAACCTCTGTAAGTTGACCTGCCTAAAGGACTGTCACAAACTGGTCAACACATACAGAGGTGGTCAATGTAAGGAACTAGGCCACCGGGGTACACGTGGTACATGTCTGGTCTGTGAAAATTATCAATTTGAGAAAGTGGCCAATGTAGGGAAGCAATCAACCTATGGAGTTTCTTCTAATGTATTTTGGGATCAGAAAATATGTCTGTGGTGGCTGTTGCTGAATGAGAGAATACAAAAAAAGCACAGTAAGTGAGAGTGATTTGTATACTAGTGGGGAGTAAGACTATTGTTCTCTGTGGTAAATTTAATAATCCCCAACAAGCAAATATCCGCTTCCTAATCCCCATAATTTGCGAATGTTACCTTATATTGCAAAGGAGTCTTTGTACAGTGATTAAATTAAAGACCTCACGAGGGAGGGATTAGCCTGGATTACCCGGACAGGCCTGAGCCCTAAATGTGATCTTGAGGGTCCTCATAAGAGGAAGGCAACAAGGTCAAAGGGGAACACAGGCCATGTGACACCAGCACAGAGATTGGAGGGATGCAGCCACAGCCTACACACGTGGGCAGCGGTGAGAAGCTGGACAAGCCAGGAACAGATTCTCCCTGGAGTCTAGACCGAACCGGTCCTGCTGACACCTCAACTTTAACTCAGTGAAACGTATTGAGGCCGGGTGGGCACCGTGGCTCACCAGGCCTGTAATCCCAGCAGTCTGGGAGGCCAAGGCGGGTGAATGGCTTGAGCTCAGGAGTTTGAGGTTGTAGTGAGCTATGATGTCAACACTGCACTCTACCCAGAGTGATGGAGTGAGACTCAGTCTCAAAAAATAACTTATTTCAGGGCAGCACCTGTGGCTCAAAGGAGTAGGGTGCTGGCCTCATATGCCGGAGGTGGAGGGTTCAAACCCAGCCCTGGCCAAAAACTGAAAAAAAAAAACTAATTTCAGATTTTGGTCTCCTGACTGTTGTGTCATTTGAGTCATGAAATAAATGTAGTCATTAAATGAATGCAGTCTCCTTTAAGCAGTCTTAAAGTCTAATGTGTCATAAAATGCATGCAAATATTTGTCAGATTTGCATGGCATTAATGAATAGACATAGGATTATAGATCTAAACTCCATGTTGTGACTCAGATAGAGCTAGACCCTTGGAATTTCATATCCATGTGTTATTGATATTACAATCTCTCTCTAGACTCCCTGTTCACCGTGAAGCCTACATGTCAACAGCATGTGCATCCAAGCTTGTGGACATGATTTCTTCTGCTTGGAATTTTCTTCCTAGCCTTCTCCCCCCAGTGCCCTGATTCATCCCCCAACACTCAGATCAAGATTCATCTCCTTTGATGATTGTCTCAGTTTCTCAAAGCAGAATAGTCATCTCTGCCTTGACACTATCATAGAATTTTTAAAGTCGTTAACAAATTATAGGGTGATTATTTATTTCCATTTCTGTTTCCCAAACCAGAATATGGGGTACTCATATGCCAATACTCTGATCCATATTTATACCCTTAGCACCTACTTTTGTGCTTGGTACAAATACTCGTATTATGTCCATGTAATGTATAGATAAGGCAAAAAAAGAAAGTCGGGTCACCTTTTTTGGGTTCTTTTTGCTTGTTTATTTTTGAGACAGGGTTTCATTCTATCACCCTTGGTAGAGTGCCATGGCATCATCATAGCTCACAGCAACCACAAACTCCTGGGTTCAAGTAATCTTCCTGCCTCAGCCTCCCAATGAGTTAGGACTACAGGCTACCACTACCTCACCATACTAATTTTTTTCTATTTTTATCAGAGACAAGTCTCTCTCTTACTTAGGCTGGTCTTGAACTCCTGGGCTCAAGGGATCCTCCCACCTTGGTCTCCTAGAGTGCTAGGA
Source organism: Perodicticus potto (assembly GCA_963574655.1). Classification (NCBI taxonomy): domain Eukaryota; kingdom Metazoa; phylum Chordata; class Mammalia; order Primates; family Lorisidae; genus Perodicticus; species Perodicticus potto. The sequence goes on from CAUYRH010179997.1 coordinate 9,034, forward strand.
CCACAGGCATGAATCTCCTTGCCTGTCACATAGGTACGGGGCTTTTAAACATTAAAAAAACTTCACTAGGCCAGGCTCATGCCTGTAATCCTAACACTCCGGGAGGACAAGACGGGTGGATTGCTTGAGTTCACAAGTTTGACACCAGCCTAAGCAAAAAGCAAGACCCTCATCTCTACTAAAAATAGGAAAACTGAGGCAAGAGGATCACTAGAGTCCAAGAGTTGGAGGTTGCTGTGAGCTATGATGCCACGCCACTCTATCCAAGGCAACAGCTTGAAACTCTGTCTCAAAAAAAAAAAAACCTCCACGTGCATGTGGGATGATCCACCCCTATACATTCTTTTATTCTGTGGGAAATTGGGCCTGGACTTGTTTTTGCAGAATGTCTGTACAGTAAAACCTTCTCTTTGGGAATATAGTTGAAAAGAACTCTCATTCAAAAAACAAAAAAACCTGGCTCGGCGCCTGTGGCTAAACGGGCTAAGGCGCCAGCCACATACACCTGAACTGGCAGGTTCGAATCCAGCCTGGGCCCGCCAAACAACAATGACGGCTGCAACAACAACAACAAAAAACAGCCAGGCGTTGTGGCAGGTGCCTGTAGTCCCAGCTACTTGGGAGGCAGAGGCAGGAGACTCGTTTGAGCCCAGGAGTTGGAGGTTGCTGTGAGCTGGGATGCCACAGCACTCTACCCAGGGTGACAGCTTGAGGCTCTGTCTCAAAAAAAAAAAAACAAACCTTCAGGCCGGGCGTGGTAGCTCACGCCTATAGTTCCAGGGCTGTGGGAGGGCAAGGAGGGTGGCTTTCCTGAGTTCGGAGGGTTTGAGACCAGCATGAGTTGGAGTGAGCCAGAGTAAAAGACTCCATCTTTACCAAAAAAAAAAAAAAAAAAAAAAAAAGGAAGAAGACCATGACGCTGGGCATTGTGGCGGGCGCCTGTAATCCCAGCTACTTGGGAGGCAAAGGACAAGAGAATCACTAAAGGAAGAAAGAAATAAAAAAAAAAAACCCTCCAACCCCCCCCCCCCAGAAAAAACTTTACTAATACCCCATAAGGGATTCCTCTCTTATTTGGAAAAGGACACTCACTCTGTCTGTAGAGTAGGCTCCATTTTCTGTCCTTCTCAATAAACTTTGTGTTGCTAATTGGCTGGCACCCAAATTCTTTCCTGCACTAAGCAAAGAATGCATTGGTGAGTTCAGGGAGATTTCCCTTCTTCCTTGGGAGCCTCCTGCATTGTATGGACTGAATAAATAGATGAATTATTATTCCCTGAATTCTGAAGAACCTACATTACGGTGAGCAGGGGTGAGGTAGGGAGGAACGGAAGTGAAAGACAAAGGCACAGGAAATTAAGGGTTCAGCAAGACATTCAGAGTTCTGGAGAAGAGACTACGCTGAATTGTGTGATGATTTAATTCAAGGCTATCCTCAGATACTCATTGTACATGCAATTTGGAATCTCTCTTGACCTTGCTTCAAAGTCAGTGTCTAAGTGGAGTTAACAGTTTGAACTACCTGGCACAGCAATCTGCTGATTAGAAGCTCTTAACTGGGTAGATGGCAGGCAGCCACACAGGATATGTCAGCTCTACATCCTTGCATGGCTCTAGGCAGAGGCTGGCAGCTTTAGAATTTTATAGTAGCTAGTTAAAAACTCCTTATAGACCATTCCAAGCAACAACTTATAAAACTATCTACATTCGGTTTTCCTTCTTAGGCGTGAAAAATACCCTCTCCCTATATATCTTGAGTACTTCAGATTATCTCCTCATACCTTTTTCTTGAAACAAAGGACAAAAGATAAACCTACTCTGACACCCACCTCCTTTCAGCAGAAGTGAGATTATTGATTCCGCACACCTTGAAAACCCATGAAACCAATTTTTCACAATATATGGACTGATGTTGCATCCCTCCTTATGATGCAGTTAGCTCTGTCTGTTCCTTTGCTATTTTACACTATATACTTGGGTTGATTTAGAATTTTACATTTAAGGCTCAATGCCTGTGGCTCAGTGAGTAGGGTGCCAGCCACGCACACCGAGGTTGGTGGGTTCAAACCCAGCCCGGGGGTCAGCTAAAAAACAACAATGACAACTGCAACAAAAGGATGGCCACGCGTTGTGGTGGGTGCATATAGTCCCAGCTACTTGGGAGGCTGAAGTAAGAGAATCGCTTAGGCCCAAGAGTTGGAGGTTGCTGTGAGCTGTGAGGGTGACATGAGGAGACTCTGTCTCAAAAAAAGGAAAAAATGGTATTAATTGAGACCTATTGTGTGCCAGATTTTTAATACACATAGGTGCTGGTGGTACACACTAAGACTCTGCCCTCAAGGAGCACTTTCTGATGAGAAATAAAGACAATAAACATGTAAATAAAAAATTGATTTTGTGTGATTTTCGGGCTTGGTGGCTCATAGCTGTAGTCCTAGCACTCTGGCAGGTGCATTGCCTGAGTTTAGGAGTTCAAGACCAACCTGTGCAAGAGTGAGACCCTGTCTCTACTAAAAAATAGAAAAACTAGCCCGGCCTTATGGTGGTCACCTGTAGTCCCAGCTACAGGGAGGTAGGGGCAAGAATATCAGTTGAGCCCAAGAGTTTGAGGTTACTGTGAGCTAAGATGCCATGGCACTCTACCCAGGGTGACAGGGTCTCACTTTGTTGCCCTCAGTAGCATGCTGTGGCATCACAGCTCACAGCAACCTCAAACTCTTGGGCTTAAGTGATTCTCTTGCCTCAGCCTCCCAAGTAGCTGGGACTACAGGTGCCCACCACA
>CAUYRH010179998.1:0-17386 GCA_963574655.1 Perodicticus potto
CATCCTTAATCATCAGAGAAATGCAAATCAAAACTACTTTGAGATATCACCTAACTCCAGTAAGATTAGCCCACATAACAAAATCCCAAAACCAGAAATGTTGGTGTGGATGTGGGAGAAAAGGGAACACTTCTACATTGCTGGTGGGAATGCACACTAATATGTTCCTTTTGGAAGGATGTTTGGAGAGTACTTAGAGATCTAAAAATAGACCTGCCATTCGACCCTACAATTCCTTTACTTGGTATATACCCTGAAGACCAAAAATCACATTATAACAAAGACATCTGTACCAGAAAGTTAATTGCAGCCCAATTCATAATTGCTAAGGATGGAAGAAGCCCAAGTGCCCATCGACCCACAAATGGATTAATAAATTATGGTACATGTATATCATGGAATACTATGCAGCCTTGTGGAAAGATGGAGACTTTACCTCTTTCATGTTTACATGGGTGGAGCTGGAACATATTCTTCTTAGCTAAGTATCTCAAGAATGGAAGAAAAAGTATCCAATGTACTCAGCCCTACTATGAAGCTAATCTATAGCTTTCATATGAAGGCTATAACCCAATTATAGCATAAGAATATGGGAAAAGTGGCAAGGGAGGGGGGAGGGGGAGGATGGGTGGAGGGAGGGTAAATGGTGGGGCCACACCTATGGTGCATCTTACACGGGTTCAGACAGAACTTACTAAATGCAGAATACAAATGTCTTCATACAATAACTAAGAAAATGACATGATCGCTATGTCAAACAGTTTAATGAAAATGTTTCAGATTGTATATGAAACCAGCACTTTGTACCCCTTGATCGCACTAATGTACTCAGCTATGATTCAACAATAAAAAAAAAAAGAAATATATATGTCCCCAGAGTTTTCAAAAATATTTATCAGTTGTTAATAGTGAATATTGTCAATGATTCAGGATTATTAGAAATGTAATTTTGGTAGAGAAGTTTACTCTGCCATCTGCTAAAATAAGATTATATTGTGTAATTAGATAAAAAGTAACAAAGGTTGAAAAACAAAGAGTTGAAATGTTTCAAATCATATATTAATTCTTAGAAAACACCAGTATTGGATAATAGCAACTTTTGTTTCCTTTATCTTTTTCCTCTAAGCAGTGTATTTTTCATAGCTTTCAGTCATGCATAAAGTCTATTGGGCATACCATTGCAAGTTCTAAAACGGAATAGACCTGGTTTGGAATTCTTGCTATGACACTTACTAAATTTATAAAAGAGGTAAATTATAAACATAGAGCTTTTTATTTCCATCTGGCACAAAGGGATGATGGCTGTGCCTAGCTCATAAAATAATTATGAAAATGACATGATTTGATGAATATAAGTCAATTATCCCAATGTCTGCCAGTATCAAAACCCTTGGTAGATATTAATTATAACTGTTTCCATCCCACTTTTCTGAAAGCATCTTTTGAAAACCACCACGCTTTTTTCTGCCATCACCTCTAATAGCTGAGCTAAATCCGTCCCCTGTCACATACCCCTGGGTCTCATCCCCTCAGGATATGTCTGATTGAAAGTGTGGGACACAAGCAAGTGGGGCAAATGAAAGTTGGAATTAAGTCTCAATTAATTTTGTGCTTCTGATTTTTTTCAACAGATAATTTTATCTTCTTTGATTTTGAACCCTGATAGGAAACACTGGCTTTTTCTTCATTCTACCATGCCTCTTGATTTCCTTTCATCCCATCTTTCTTCTCTTTGCTTTAATGACACCTGATAGTGAAATTAACCTTTGACTAATGTGATCAATGGTAAGTAATCACATCAGATTTTTATCACTATTTTGTTCCCTTAAAAGAATTCCTGTCAAACCCGGTGCAGTATTTTACCATGCAAGTCTATAAATAATGACTTTGAGTAATAATACACGACCTAAAATTAAGTATATGGTTCATTTTGAAGTTTTTGATCTTGCTCAGTATTTTGTGAGGAGATCAGCTGGAGTCCTGTCTTGCAAAAGGCTATTATTCAGGTACATGTTTTGATTCTGGGATAAGAATGAAAACCATTACCAGATATGCTATAAAGCCTAAAGACACACTGATCTTTTAATTGCCATAAAATTCGTCTTACTATACAATAGAACTCTGACATTACAAAAGGGTTTATAAAGCTAAAAATAAGAGTGACTGAAGATAATTTTAAAGGGAACAATGGGCAGAAATATGGTTTGAGCTTCCAATTCTGCTGTTTTGAATTATCCCCCATGGCTAATTCACTATTGCTTTTACTATGCTTAAAAATTGTACTATGCTTTAATTATCAAAAAAGAACAAGGAGATCTTTTGATATTTTATGCTCTAACCGCATTTTCATGTATCCAAGATTTTGGTCAAGATATGATTACCCATGTGAACTGATTTTTAAATCTAAAAGACACATTTTTATCTTCTTTAAAGATATTTAAAGAAAATCTAAAGAAAAAAGTTCCAAGGGTCCTAAAAAGCCAGTCTCTGAAATCACTGACAAACTTTGCCACTTGCCCCAGCATCACTTTGTAGTTAGAATTTCATCAGATTTATACTTTGCTTAATATTAAAATGTGAGTGTGTACGCCCCACTCACTGTGTGTCCTAAAGTTATTTGAAATCCTTAATGATGAGCAATAATAGAGTGCAGCAGAAATAATTTGGGAATAGGACTTCAATTTTCAAACCAGCTTTCAGGCCATAGGTAAAACACCTTTGCTTGTTTCATATTTTCTTAATGTTTTCTTTCACTTGAAAATTACAATTAGCTATATGTATACTATTTCATACATTTTTCCAGAGTTGCCAAATATGACCACGTATAAGAAAATGCTTTACACCTTTATTTGTTATGCAAGTGTAATAATCAGACCTTCTTTCAATCAGAGGTTCTTCAGAGTTACGACTGCTTTATAGCATTTTGTGAAAAATAGAGAGTGTACATGAGAAAATCATGAAACTATTTTTTGGGACTTGATTATGATTTAGACGTTCATTTACATCATTTCAGTACAAAAGGTAACCAATTATGCTAAAGTCAAAATGTATCAGAAAAGAAGGAAATTTCATAAAGGAAGCATTCCTTTTTTTATTTTTAATTTTTTCCCCTGATACTCAGCGCTATATAAGGAGGGGATAATTTGATGTTTCTCTCCATGCTGTCTTGAATTCTTTCTATTTCTGTTTTGTGCTCCTTTTCAAATCAGGATTTTATATATCATCTTTAACTGAAATTATTTCTAAGACCTGTCTCTTAGAGCTATGAAAAGTGGTCGGGAAAAGACTCCTGGCAAACGAGTCCATTTGGTGGCCAGTCTCTATAATGACATCTCTTCTCTCCCTCATTTCTCAACCCAATATTATGTGTTTATTTAATATCCACATTTTCTCTGTCTTTATAGATGCTGCTAGTAAACTGGAGAAAACATTGACAGTCCTTGGCATTTCGTTAATTTGTTTGTTCATTTTATTTCAAGATTTTAAGGGGATACAAATGTTTTGTTACATGGATACCTTGGATAATGCTTAAGCTGCTTTTAGCGTGCCCATCACCAAAATTTGGTGTTCATTGTACCAGGCAGGCTAGTGTTTACCCCTCATGCTCTCCATCCTTCCCCATTTGTGAAGTTCCTTGGGAATTGTATTTTAGAGAATGTTAGAGTTAGAGGGAATCTGAGTCAATTTTTTTTTCTTTGAGATTCTAGTGTTTGGAGAGATTATTTAGCACAGTTTGGTAGTTCATGTGCAATTAAGTTTTAGCAAAAAAACTCTCAATTAAAGATTCATTTAAGCAATTTCAGCTGTCTAAGCTTTCTGTTCATTAGATCCCACCAACACAAGAAGTCAGCTACTGGGCGGTGCCTGTGGCTCATTGCGTAGGGCACCAGCCCCATATACCAAGGGTGGAGGGTTCAATCCCAGCCCCAGCCAAATTGCAACAACAACAACAAAAATAGCTGAGTGTTGTGGTGGACACCTGTAGTCCCAGCTACTCAGGAGGCTGAGGCAAGAGAATTGCCTAAGCCCAGGAGTTGGAGGCTGCTGAGAGCCATGTGGGTGATAAAGTGAAACTCTGTCTCTACAAAGGAAGAAGAAGAAGGAGGAGGAGGAGAAGTAGTCAACTACTATGTGATCTTGTTCATTAGTAACTGAGCCAATGAGCAGAGGACAACTTAAAACAGGAATATTAACATGAGATATTAAATCACTGTCGGGCTAGTTTAAAGGGTAAGGGTCTGAAATCAAACCTGCCATGGACAATATGGACTTTCTTTCCTTCTATTCACCACTAGATCATTCTGGAATATTCCCTGTCTGTTTACTTGCAGTTAAGATCATCCTGATAAACTGCAATCCTTTAAATGTTAAAACAGTGGGACTTCAGTAGAATTTATATGATCATGTCATTGGCTTTATCTATTGATATAGGACATTGAGGAAGTTATGTGTAGCATATGTTCATTTATAATAACAAAAATAATGAGATAATAATAGTAATAAAATAATAATGAATAAACCTTATAGAGATTATCCTAAGCTCTAGTGCATTTTGTCACAAGATACAAAATAGGCATAGAGGAAAGAGATTTGGAACAAGAACTCCACATGAAGAAAAAAGTCCAATCAATGGGAGTTTTCATTGCACGTAACTAAGATATCTATTGTTCACAGGAGAGGTGTATATGTATGGCTGCATGGGCTTGATAGTGATACATATTAAAAAGAAGATTCAGTGTGTTTTATTTTAAACTAAGTGAGAATATTTTTTCTTATATAAAACTTTGTCAAAAAAAGAATATTTTAAAACTATATTAATGCACTGCTTACTTCATTTTTATCCATAATAATTCTGGAAGTTTTATGTAAATATAGACTTATATAGAGAGGTTGATAGAGCAATATAGAGACAGATGTCTTCTTTGAGTCACATACATTGACCACCATTTTAAAGAAGTAGGTGGCTACTTAATGTGTACCATATGTTTATATGACACCAGGGAAACTATAGAATGATTGGAGATGATTCAGGTCCATTTCAAGAACTAACAAAATATGATCAGATTATGAAAAGCTTACTATTAAACAATCACCTGTAAACTTTGTACATATTAACTCATTATCCAAGGTAGGTTATATAAAATAGATCAATTGCATTTCGGGGGCCCTAGTATTGTTATAATTGTTTGCAGACATAGTCATAGCCAAGGTAACATAGGGAGCTCATTGTTTTTGTCAAAGAAAAATTAGGCTGAATTAGAGTTAAACAGGTCAACTTTATTCAAGGATGTTGCAAGAGCAGAGAAAACTGGAACTGGAGTCCACTGAAACAGACTTACATGTTGTTAAGCACTGAGGCTAGTGTTAGGGGAGCTTGGTCAGCAGTATCAGGCCATCCGTTTCTGCCACTGGCTCTTATTGAAGTTAGGTTCTTAACCTCTCACAGAGGCTTGGAACAGAGACATAACTTTCTTGATTATTTCAAAGGAATGGTTCCCAGGTTCTTGAGAACATTTCTGAATAGTAAAGCTGGCAAGAGACTGGAAGTCAATTTGCATCTGAAATGAGCAGGGAAAGTATATACTACAGCAAATTTTCTAAAGTAAATATGTAAGAAAAGAAAGTTCAGGGGCTTAAAGTCAGGAAGATCCTGTCTCAAGTTTGGTGAAGCCAAGGGGAATGTTTAGGCTCCCTTGATCGCTTTCTTTTGGATAGTGCTGAATTTGCCATTCCTTGACTTTGGGAGGGGTTTCAGCATTCATGGAGGTTAACTTGACTCTTTTTTAAAGACTGCCTTATTCAATGTGAATAACAGCACTTCGCCTCCAGCCACTTTATTAACAACTCTATCTTCATTTCGTGCTAAGGATACATGGAATAAGGAATGTCTTTGACCCATTTTCATACTTATATGTGTCATGCTGTTGATTGATGAAAAGAATTCATTAAAAAATCCCAGGTGTAAAATTTCATATACTAATTTTTCTCATCCCACTCTCGTGTGATTTCCTTTAGAAATAGGAGTAAGTATACATCATTAGAGATATACTGTCACCAAAATAGTCTCTTAATCCGCTGAGTTATTTGGGAAAAGAAATAATAACGATGGTTTGAAAATAATTTAAAGAATGATGAGAAAAAAATTGATGACACCGTGAGTTGAAATTTCATATGAGGATTTACCAAAAGCAAGTCATTAACCCATAAAGTAATTATTCAAGTTTGAATCTCCAATGCATAAAAAGAGAAATTGCTTTAATTTTTCCATGAGGTAATGCAAATGGAAAACATACACATGTATCATATTTTTTAATGAGAATTAAAATAAATCATTTACATTTTGTTAAAAAATACTTACATTTTAGCTATGAAAATGAACTGTGAAGAATCTTCCAAGAGACAGGACATAAAGTTTTAAATTCATTCTGTTTGGTATCAATTCAGTCTTTGGAAGGAGAAATATGAATGTTGAAGCTAAAGTTAGGTTGATTTTCTTTTTTAAAAAAATACAAACCTCACAAACAAAGGAAGTGTAAGATTTTCTAATTTATTTTCCCCAATTACATTTCTAGAACTCTAGGTACTGGCAAAACACAGGAAGATATTTCATTCACCAAAAACCCATTGATATCCACGTAATGCTGCAGCCTCCCAAGGCTGTTTGGTATGTTCTTTAGCTGACTTGGGATAGCTGGCTTTCTGATTCTTTGAGGATTTCCCAAGGGTGGAAGCAATGGTGTACATGCCAGACATATGAAATCTAATTTAAAAGAAAAAAACTTATTTTTAACTTGCCCAAGATACTGTGGTTAATCAAAAAAAAAAAAAAATCTATATCTAAGAACAAAAACAGATAAAACAAGGAAAAGGCTAGATTTCAAAAACTAGTACAAGAAGTAATAAAGGGAATGAAATTTCTAATAAATAGAGTTGTTCAAGCTGAACTTGTATGACTCTTTGTTGAAATCATTTAAACTATGGATAGAAATAGAAGAGAGAGGTGGCAATAATAGCTAACATTTTGAAGCAGTTTATATGTGCCAAACCTCTGTTCAAAGTGCTTTGTAAATCCCGTATAATCTTTGCAACATTCTAATGATGTTGGAAGACTATGCTATTATCCACTATGTGCCAGGCATTGTACTAATTGTTTTACATGTTATGCTCTGCATAATTCTTATAGCATCACTCATTTCATTTGGATTATTAGTCTCATTTTTAAAATGAAAAAAAATAGAGACATAAAAAAATATCTGCAATTTACTCATCCGCTTATACCAAGGAAGATTGGAGCCAGGATTGTCCCTAGATAATGTAATCCCTGTATAAGGTCTTTATCAACTATAATGCCGATAGACTGAATTCTTTATTAAATTCCTTTATTCTTTGAAATTTATTTAAACATATTTGTTGAGTAATCTACCAAGTGGCATGTAATCTGTCTTCTAGAGAAGTCCAAGGCACATTTAATACAACAGGCTTAAAGTATTCCATCTTTAATAAAACGTTTCTAACTTTGTTTTGCCAAATATTTTCAGTTTTTATTTCTCAAAGGATACCTCTTTGTTTTCAATGCCTAATAATGTAATATGAAAACAGGATATAGAGAAGAAAGTACATGTGTAACATAAAAGATAAGACTAAGTTACAACACCTATAACCCAAGGCCAGAGGAAGTCCTGCTAAGGACCCTGTGTCTGTTTTGGAGTGCCCCCGCAACAATTTTAAACTCTCTCTGGTACCTGGGTCTAACTGGAGTTGTCAGTGTTGTTGAGACAGAGATGGGTCTTCATGGACCTTGGCCTCTGTCTCTTACCCTCAAGTTGCTGTTTAGCCCTTTATATCTCTTGCCACAAGTCACATTCACCAGATGTGTGGAGAAACTCCAGGACCTGTGCTTATAGCAGTCATCCCAGGGCCCCATGGATGAACCAGGATACAGAAGACGGGCCTGGTGAGCCAAGGAAGGACTGCATTCAGGAAATAAAGTGAGGCTTGGGACTCCAGGAAGATGTGAACATGCTCACATCAGCTGTGGCGTGAGAGATGGACTCTGCTGTCCCAATCTGACCTTTGGACTTGAGATGCGTTCATGGGCTAGTGTGTTAGCTCTCACCTGTTTGTTCTCTGGCTACAATACCCTCTCTAGTTTATTGCACCCAAGGGCAGTGTTAAGTGGTGACAATTGTCCTTCAAGAGTGCTCCTTATTCCCAGGGGCTTTCAGATCTATGTGTTGTTTCATGCCTGACAAATGAGGTGAAGATATGTTCTCAACCTCCCTAATGCCGTGGCCCTTTAATACAGTTCTTGTCCACAGGTTGAGAACCGCTGTTCCAAATCATGTCAAACCAACTAGATTGTCTGGACCATGGGAACCTCTCCCAGGCTTTCTGCTGGTGGCTATGTGTGGAAGGCAGCAGTGTCAACACCAAAAGAGGTCATGTTGTAGCAATGTGTGGCCTAAGCAGTTTCATTGGTGATGTTGTGGCAAGATGTGTTGCTCCACATTTACACCATAAAGTTCCAAAGTCAATTTTTTTAGAAAAAGAGTTATTTCCAGTCTCCTTCACACTTTAGGTAGGAATTGCATAAGTGCTCAGAGTCAGCAAAGCAGAATAAAAGTTTTGAAGACATTATCAGGAGTTTGTATTCATGGGTAAATGATGCCATGTCATGAGTAATAGGAGCTTATGCCAGTAAATTATTCAGATTGCACCTGCTCACAGGTAGACTCATTCGGGAGAGTTGCCCGTCTATGCCCTGCTCCACTTACTCCGTTCTCCCTAGCCTTCCAGACACTTCACCTCTCATTGATGGTCCTCACCCACATTCTCCATTGTGGCACTTCATTCCTGCACTGAATATACTTGTTTTCATGCTTGCCTCCATTTTTCCACACACATTTGTAATCAATGGAACATTCCCAGTGCATAATACAGTCTTATTCATAGTGAATATTCAAATATATTTTTCTGTTTGTTTAATAAAAAAAGTGGTTTCAACCTTTAGACTATGTTGCACAAAATTATTCACTTAACTACATGAGCAAGCCAGATCCTTAAGGGGAAAGCCGGCCCTGATAAACAAAGATGAAAGTTAAGACATACCTCAGGCTTCTATTAACACAGGGGCCAGTACTTCACTAAAATTGGTTTGAACTATCCCAAGGAAGGAAGCAATTTGCTTATTAAACATTATGGCATACTGCTATAAACTTGAGTCAACCAGTGTAAAATTTGGCCCCCAGAGCAGTTATTTTCCAAATAGTCCACAGAATTTGCTGTTTCTTGAAATGTTCAGCCTACTACTGATGAGTTGCTTTAATACTGAAACTATCTGGTTTATTTATTATAGAAAAAATTTAGATTATTTTTACCTTACTTCACCTTGTGATACTTAATTGATTCTGGAAAGTGAAAAGTGTTAAGGATAACAACACAAGTAATTAGTAAAATGTTTAAGCCTGCATATTAAATACAAATCATTACTCTACAATCTTCACATGTGTGATCTCACATAATTTGTATGACAACAGCTATAAAGTGAATTATATTCCCCCCAAATCCATATGCTGGAGCCTTCCCACCCAATATGATGGTATTTGCAGATAAAGCTTTTGGAAAGTAACTAGGATTAGAAGATGTCATGAGGGTGGGGCCTCCTATGAGACTAGTGGCTTTTTATAGCTCTTCTGGAGAACAAGATGAAGAGATATTATTCTCTTTCTCATGTGTGGACACAGTGTAAAGGTGGCCTTCTGAAGGTTAGGAAGTGGGCTCTCACCAAGAAGCAAACGATTTAGCCCCTTGATCTCAGATTTCCTTGACTTTGGACGGTGAGAGATGAATGAATGCTGTTTAAGCTGCCATTCTAGCGTACTCTGCTAGAGCAGCCTTAGCAGACTAATGCAACGAATTTAGCAAGTAGGGACTTATAGCATCCCTATTTTACCAATGAGGAAAGAGAAACACAGTGATGTTAGTAGATCAGCTGGTTGATCATAATTCTAGTAACACAACCTCTAGCGCTCTGAGCTCCAGACTTAACAATGGAGCTTCTAGGTTTTAGTCTGAGCTCTCCCCTGTCTCTGTTGGGGAACTTTATCAAATCTTATAAACTTTCTAAATCTCATATTTCTCATTGGCAAGATGAGAAATGTATTATCTACTTCCCACCTCTCCCATACGAACCAAATGAGATCTGACATAAAATAGTTGTGCAAACTTCAAAGCATTGTACAAACTCATAGTGTTACCATTAATATCACATTAAACTCCCTTGAACTACCCACAGATTTCTGAAGTAGTTCAGGGTGCATTATATACACATTCTCTCAATCATTTTCGAAGGAAAAATTATAATAATTTTATATGTTGGAAATTTCTTGGCAAGCATTACACTGCATGTAATATTGCAGGATAAGTATAAATTCCCCTTTCTCACTCTCTTGCTCTCACTCTTCTCTCTCTCACTATGGCAAAACTTTCCTTTTGATTAGATTAATCAGTCTTTCGTAATAGAACTAGATTATATATATTCCATTCAAATTATTGTAGAACTCACCATACCTAACAGAAGCCTAACAAAGTGGAGAGAAATAAGATTCTAGAAACCATTTAAATATTAACAAGTTTTTTAGGGAAAGAGGAATTGATCGATCTGTTCTTCGTAATTTGCTTATTTTCTTTGTATAGCCTGTGAATATGTTCTCTCATTCTGTGAGTTGTATGTTTGCTTTTTTGATTATGTCCTTGGATGTGCAGAGGTCTTTTTAATTTGATCAGGTCCTATTTATTTATTTTTAAGATTGCTGTGATTGCTTTTGAGGCCTTCTTCATCAATTCATTGTCTAGGCTCATATCTATAAGAGTATTTTCAACATTTTCCTCTAGAATTTTTACAGCATCCTTCTGTAGACTGAAGTCTTTTATCCGCTGTGAGATAATTTTGATGAGTGGCGAGATGTGTGGATCCTGTTTCATTCTTTTACTTGCACTTGAATGTTTACAGCAGCACAATTCACAACTGTAAAGACAGGCAAACAACACAGGTGCCCACCAGGACATGAATGGATTAATAAAATGTGGTGTGCATGCATCTCGTGGAGTACAACTCAGCCGTAAAGGAAAACGGCAATCTAATAACTTTCACGATAACCTGGATAGGACTGGAAACCATTCTTCTAAATGAAACATCACAAGAATGGAGAAACAAACTCATGGACTCATTATCAAATAGGAACTAGTCAGTGAACATTTAACTGCACATAAGGAACTAAGTCTCAATGAAAATCAAGCTGAGGAGAGGGGTGAGATGAGAATGGGTAAATTCACACCTATTGGATGTCATGCTCAAGAATTGGGTGAAGGGCAAAATTACCTGCATAACTAAGTCTGTACGAAAACAAAATATATAAACAAAACCTGTGTACTCCTAGCATTCTGAAATTTAAAAGTAAAATTACATAAATATATTCATTATCTATGTGTATTTGACTTAATAAAAGGGAAAGAAAAAGTAAAATTAAAAAGGGGAAAAAGGAAAAGTGATAAATTTCCTTTACTTTTTTGCCAGTCTTAAAATTATTTTTAAGTTTTACTTTATTTTTAACTGGCATATAATAACTGTTCACACTTAGTATACAGCAAGATGTTTTGATAGATGTATACAATAAGTAATAGTCCAATTAGGATAATCAGCATATCACATCAAATATTTATCATTGTTCTGTGGCAAAAACATTCAAAAATTTCCTCTTCTAGCTATTTTGAAATATTTAATGTATTATTGTTAATTAAAGTCACCTGACCATACAATGGAACTGGAAAAGGTTTTAAAACCATCTTTGGAGAAAAAGAAACAAATTGTTTAGTAATTTTTTACAATTTACCCATACTCCTTTAGGATTTTGCTCTGTGTAAATACTATAAAAAATAATAATCTGAGGCCAGACACAGTGGCTGATACCTGTAATCCTAGCACTTGGGAGACCTAGGCAGGTGGATTGCCTGAGCTTATGGGTTCAAGACCAGCCTGAGCCAGAGTGAGACCTTGTCTCTAAAACAGCTGGGCCTTGGAGCAGGTGGCTGTAGTCCCAGCTACTCAGGAAGCTGAGGCAAGAGGATCACTCAAGTCCAAGGGTTTGATGTTGCTGTGAGCTGTCATGCCACAGCACTCTACTGAGGGCTACATAGTAAGACTCTGCTCCCTCCCCAAAAGAGGAAGAATAGACTGCATTTTTAAACAAATCATAAGCTAATTTATAGAGAAGTGATATTGAATGCCATGTGATATCTTTCAATTTATGATCTCATTGCATTTTCCAATGTGGTGTCATAATTCCTATTATCATTGTTAAGGAATAGGTAAGAGAAGTTACTTGTCTTTTCTAAAATTACACAGCTATTAGTTAGACAATTTTTCCATCTAGATTTTTCCTCTAAAATTAATATTTACTCGTGTTGAGTATTGTTTGATTGACTGATGAATCTTATTGAATACTAACAGTTTAATTTTTACTTCCTAGAGGTGGGAAGGATTGGAGCCATAATTTGCTAGTTCATTAAACATTCACACAGTCTTTAAACAGTATCCAGTCTTCTCTTTTCTGCCTTCCACAGTAGAATATATTAGAATCAAATACACTTTATCAGTCTCTCCTGCAGCTAAAATTCACCAGGCAACATAATTCTCATCAATGAAATGTGGGCAAACATTTGCTTTGGCAATTTGGGAAATTCATTCTCTCTTTTAGGTACCAGTATAGCCTGCACCATTCATTTGCCATGTCTTCTTATGACAAGTGTTCGTATAATGCTGGGAGAGCCACTCTATAGCCAAAAGATAAAGGCAAAAAAAAATCATAAAGATGCTGTATCTGGCATGACTGAGTTATTGAAAAAAATAAGCTGCAAATCTCTACATTCTTCAATCAAGAAATTAAACTCTTGCTGATTAAATCTACTGTTAATCAGATAATGTGTTAACTGAAGCCGAAAACGTTTCCGAGTAATATATGCAAGCCTTGAAAACTTTCTGCCTCTTTGTGGGAAAGTATTATGATACTTGCTGCAAACTATGAATTGGGAATTTGATACTGGATAAATGCTAACTGCATGGATACCCTACACCTGACGCTATTTTAGAAACCATAAGATTTTCAAAATTTAATCTGATATAGTCCATGCTATCAAGGTCCTTATAACATTAAGAATTTATTGAAGTGAGATGGTCTCTATTATCACCCTTTTCCTTACCTGAACCTATTTACTTTAATTTTAATACGAATCTTGTGTTTTCCTTTGGGAACAACAGTTCCCGGTGGTAGATTGAATTTCTGGCTCCAATTCTTCACCCTTCACTGTAGTTATGACCTTGAAGTACTTCACACAGCAGGTGGGGTGATGTTCATGCTCTTTGATTCTGACCTTGTCATAGTGATCTATGTTAGTGGACATGATACAAACAAATGGTCCTCAATAATGAAGATTGTGATCTTGAACATGGACATTATCTGATCAGCCTACAGCTCCCAGAGGAGAAGAGAAACATGAGAAGAGAAATGTGTGTAGCAGAGCTAATCCAAGGAAGCAGGATACACCCTGTCGAGATCAACTGAAGCTGTGGATGCCCAGGGGTTGATGTTTCTGGTGATGCTACTAAATTACGGAGTTGAGCCACAGGAGCTGATTTATGCACTGATGTCCACATGATTTGAGGAAGACTGGCAATGTCATAAGCTCCAACATGGGTTGCTTGACCTAGATTTGTCTGGTAAGTTATTCAATTCTCCTCACGTTAGGTCTCCCAGCTCTAAAAATTGCATAAATTTTTACTTGCTAGGGATCACGTATGGACCATGCAGACCTGAGAATGAACCTACCACTAAAAAAGCACTCAATAGATGATCTGGTGGAATATCTAGATGCAGTTTCCTTTGGAGACTTTATCAGTGCAAGTTGATACATTTCCTCTGTGATTTAAATCATTTTGCATTAGGCTTATGTTACTTGCTGTGATTAAGAAGTGACCGCAGAACTTCCAATGACGACAAATGAATACCGCCGGGAAACAGAGTGAGACCCTGTCTAGCAACACCAACAAATGCAAAAATGTTATCAATGAAGTATTCATTGCACAGAGCTTTAGTGTTCGAAGATTTTAAATAGAAACGAGATTTTAACCAATAAAGAGTCAAAGATTAAGAAAGATTATAACCTGGGGAGAAAAAAAAATGCACAGTAAAAATAAAAAGGAGGCGTATATCCAGGGACAGTGAGCCATTTAGGCCTGCCTTCAGGTCTTTTTCAACAGTTCCCATTGACTTATTTTTCTTTGTATAGTCCACAAAATCTTTTTCTTTTTTTTTTTTTTTTAGAGACAAAGTCTCACTTTGTCGCCCTTGGTAGAGTGCCATGGTGCACAACTCACAGCAACCTCCAACTCTTGGGCTTAGGTGATTCTCTTGCCTCAGCCTTCCGAGTACCTGGGACCACAGATGCCCACCATAATGCCTGGCTATTTTTTTGTTGCAGTTTGGCAAGGGTCAGGTTCGAACCCGCTACCTTCTCTATATGGGGCTGGCACCCTACCCACTGAGCCATAGGTGCTGCCCAGTCCATAAAGTCTTATTTGTTTGTACGCCTGGTGATTTTGTTGAAAATAGGACATTTGTAGTAACTGACCTGGAAAGAAGACCCCTAAAGGCCCCTAACTGTTTCAGCCTGAGTCCCCGTCTATCTCAAACCCCTCTTTTTGGTTTAATTCTGAGAACAGGTTTCTGACAAGGAAGTTCTCTGAGTTTCCTGACTCCCTAGCAATGTCTAAACACAATGATGAGGAACTTACCTCAACCTCCCTAGCCAGCTAAACAATGGTAAAAATTCACTCAAGCAGAGATTCCCAGGAAAACTGAGTTTCCCAGGTACTGGGCTTTCCAAGTTATCCCCATGGTTACTGAGTTACCCCCTCTGAGCTGCCCCACAGCTACACCCCTGAGCCAACATGCAGCTACCCTCTGAGCCAACTGCCTGACTGTGACTCCACCTTGTAACCTGCCATGTTTTGCTTTTGTACATGCTTTGCCACATCAGCACAAAAAGGGTATAAAAGGCTGCCTGCATTTCTCTTAGGGGCCGTTTGTCTTGTGGGAGCAGCAGTCCATCTGTGCAGATGTAACTACCTGATTTGGCCATTTGCCTTATGGGGGCAGTGGTCCATCTGTGCAGATGTAACCACTTGATTTGGCCATTTGCCCTTTGGGCAGCCGACCGTCTGTACAGATGTAATAAATGACCACCTAATTTGGGCCGTCTGCCTTTTTGCAGTGGTCCCCCTGAGCAGGAGTAAATAAAATCACCTCTGATTTGTACCCAAAGTAGGGGTCCGTATTTTTTATGGGTGGCCTCAGTTACGTAACACATTCAAGTCTAATAATTTTTCTAGCATGCCTGAAAATCAGGTTGTTTTTTCTTTTCTAGGGATTTCAGGGTTTTTTTGTTTTGTTTTTAATTTTTTTCCCAGCTGATGCCTCTGTGCCAAGGAGCAGCCTAAGCGGTAAACTGAAGCTCTTTTTGGATCTTTTCTGAACCTGTGCTTGAGTGCTAACAGTGCCTTTTTGATTCCTCCCTTGTATATGGTTGCTTTGGAGTGTACAGACCTCAATGGGTTTCTCCAAAGTGGGGAAATAAACACGAAGGAGGAAAAATAAAGTTGTCAATCTTCCCCAGGAAGTCACTTCAGCCAAGGGGAAGAGGTTTGCAACAACAGTGTCGGGAGATGCAACAATCATTCCTGCCTCTTTGTCCTCACCTCTAAGATCAGAAGCAGCTATCAGCAATCAGAGCACAGGTCCTCAGTATTTGATGGAACAATCAGGTGGCTCCTTTTTACCCACCTTCATCCTCTTAAACTGGGCTCAAGTTGCTCCAGGAACACATGCCCAATGCCCGTCATGTGACTGAGGGGAGGAGGTGCAGAACTCAGATACTACCAGTTCAATTTTTGTCTAGATGGAGAGAGATGTTTCTGGTGGGGCTTTCCTTTCTGCTATCTTCTTAGAATCCCACCTTACTGTATTTCAGGGGTTGACTAAATTATCTTAACTAGTAAATGTGTCATTTGTCATCAAAAGTCCCTTTGTGGACTTTTGTGGTCTTTCCTAGCTGCCTATAGTTTCTTTCCAGCTCATATGAATGCATTCTTAAATATGAGAGATTTATACTAATTTTCTAGTCTTCAAATCAGTAAGAAGCTCTATGTTAGCCACATATTGCTTATGTATGTTATATGGCTAGGTCATAAAACATCCTATCAGTTACACTCAGTGACAGACTAATGCTTTCTATCCAAGTAACAGAATGAAAAGATTCTCTCAATAGCATGTTCAAGCCAGTCAATTGCTTCTGATTAAACAATTTTAATTAATTTGAGTACAATAGGTCAGTCTAATATAAAACACCTTTTATCAGAGGGTTTGCTCCTCTGGGTCGCAAACTAATAAATTACTACTTAAATCTTCTATCTTTACACCTAAATTATTTGGAGGTGGATAATTCTTCTTGTAAGAGTATAACCTATTTTGAAAAAGAAGTTTTAACAAGGTTTATGAGAAGGTATTTTTAAAGATTATATTTCAATGTTATACAAATCAACTTTTGACACAATAATTTTTGACCATTTCTGAAACATTGTGCCTCTGAAAACCTTCTACACAGAAAAACATTTTATTGACTTTAAGCTGTGTTATATATCTAAAATGCTTTTCCTCAATGTTTTACCCATTAAATGCAATTGTTATATATCTATATTTTACCATAGCACACATTTTCATATCTCAAAATAATTCCATTTAGAAGTCTTTCTTTTGAAGGAAAAAAAATCATATTGAGTGGTTCAGAAACTAATTGGTTTATAAGTGAATGATGAAGTTAAAGTACCCCTTTACATAAAATGCAGAGATAAGCAAAAATTTAATTAACATTGGAGAAATTTAATTATAAGTTTTAAATATATAAATGTACCCATACCAAATTCATGTATATATTTGACTATATATGTGTGTCTGTGTTTGCGTGTGTGTTTTTGCTGCTATTTCAAAATATAATATATAGCTGTTCTGCTGCTATTACAGAATTCAGTTTATATAATTCACTTTATAAAGAATTGAAATATGGCTCGGCGTCTGTGGCTCAACAGGCTAAAGCACCAGCCACGTACACCTGAGCTGGCGGGTTCGAATACAGCCAACAATGACGGCTGCAACCAAAAAATGGCCGGGCGTTGTGGTGGGTGCCTGTAGTCCCAGCTACTTGGGAGGCAGAGGCAAGAGACTCACTTGAGCCCAGGAATTGGAGGTTGCTGTGAGCTGTGATGCCATGGAACTCT
>CAUYRH010180004.1:0-33656 GCA_963574655.1 Perodicticus potto
TTTTTTGAGACAGAGCCTCAAGCTGTCACCCTGGATAGAGTGCTGTGGCATCACAGCTCACAGCAACCTCCAATTCCTGGGCTCAAGCGAGTCTCCTGCCTCTGCCTCCCAAGTAGCTGGGACTGCAGGCGCCCACCACAACGCCTGGCCATTTTTTGGTTGCAGCCATCATTGTTGTGTGGCAGGCCCAGGCTGGATTCGAACCCGCCAGCTCAGGTGTACGCGGCTGGCACCCTAGCCCGCTGAGCCACAGGCGCCGAGCCTGATTATTTGTTTTTGTTTACTTTTTCCAAGTAATGTTTTAGTGATTCACTGGTATAATATATAATGGACATTCTACTACACAGAATAGCTGTACCGACATAACCTGTACAGTCTTATAGGGTTCTGTGCGTCTCTTAATGCTCTGATGCCACGACATTAAAGTGCATAGTTTGTGAACAAATAACTCCACAAGCAAACCTTGCAGTGGACCTTGCAAATTAAGTGCCTGGCTCTAGCTGATGAATTTGGGTTAATATAGACAAATAATTTAAAAAACAAAATCAGAAACTCTTGGTTATACAGAGCATATCTTGATGGTTAGGGTGCTGATTTAAAAAAAAAAAAAGTATTGCTCTTGGAAAAATACTTAATAAAAGAAAGTCATTTAATAGAAATATTTTAAGAGACATTTCAATAACATGAAAATCAATTTTATTGGGAATATTTTAATGAAATAGGATTAGCACAAGGAATTAAGTTTGGCACGTGTGGGGGGGTTTGGGGAGATGCTTGGAGGTAGTACAATATACAATAGTATGCTGGATAATTATTTAAATTTAGGTACTCTGATTTATTAATCCCAGTGAAAGGCCACAGCAATCACTTTTAACAAATACAAGTAGGTGGTCCTCAGTGAGGCTCATACATGTATCATACTTTGAAAAATATGATATAACTATCATACTATCAAGCTCAGTTCACTTGAACAGTTATTAAAAAAAATACCCTAAACTGGGTGACTTATATACAAAAATAAATGTTTTTCCTCACTCTTCCGGAGGCCAGGAAATTCAAGATTTGGTAGTTGGTAACATCCAGCCTTCTGGTTCATAGACGGCACCTTCTAGCTGCATCCTCTGTTTGGGTCTCTGTTTGGCCTGTTTTATAAGGGCACTAATCCAATCCATGGCTAACAGAGCTAGATATGGAATACAGTGGGAAGGTTATAGTTAAATCAAACACAAGTATTGAGAGATGTTCTACTGTCCTCTTTGATAGAATTAGGGTCTGAATTAACCACTGGCAACTTTCAGGACAAGCAGTATGTGAACTAAAAATAAAAAATATAAAGATCTTATAGGGGAAAATAAACTAAGTCATTCAGATAAGTATACTTTTATTGAATAAAAGTAAATCTGCCTGAATTTAGTATGTAACAATGTTATTTAAAATGTGTGCTTAGGGCGGCGCCTGTGGCTCAGTGAGCAGGGCGCTGGCCTATATACCGAGGGTGGCGGGTTCAAACCTGGCCGCAGCCAAACTGCAACAAAAAATGGCTGGTGTTGTGGCGGGCGCCTGTAGTCTCAGGTACTCCGGAGGCTGAGGCAAGAGAGCCGTCTAAGCCCAGGAGTTGGAGGTTGCTGTGAGCTGTGTGACGCCACAGCACTCTACCGAGGGCAATAAAGTGAGACTCTGTCTCTAAAAAAAAAAAAAACAAATAAATAAAGTATGCTTAATATTTTGCATTTTTGAAGAAAATTAGCATTACTCAGAACACCATGAATGTCAGGACTCCTTTGGTTTTATTATATATTAAGTGATTAACAAAATTATATTTTACAATAAAGTGAAACTGCTATAGAACCAAAAAATATTCTCTTATGTGTATATTTTTTCTGCTTTAACATCTAATTTTAACCAACTGAATTATTTTAAGCATCATCTTATTCATCATTTAAAATGAAAAAGTTGCTTTTAAATGGAGAATCTGCATTTATCATAAAGATAGAACAAAAAGTTCTTGGCAGAGGTTTTTGCCCAGAAGGGGGATATTTTTATACTATACATTTAGCAAATTGTAAAAATACAAATTCCAGGAATTACATCTCAAGAATTTATACACAAAAAGAGCATACATGTCAGAACTGGTGTTTGTCTTCTCATTACTGTTAAGTAACAGAAATCCTGCCTATAACATTATAATTCCTTTTAAAGTTAACAATTTGTGAAGATTAATTTTAAAGAAAATTTCAGAAGTCACTAAACTATAAATATAATTGATAAAATGAAATCAACATTATTCACTATTTGCTTATTTGGAAAAAGACAAATATCATGATTGAAGAGTTTGACTTGTATGAGATAGATCTTCAGATAAGGCAATAAGGAAAGAGAATATTTAATATGTACAGTAGAACCTCTGTAGATTGACCACCCAAGAGACTATAACAAACTGATCAACATACAGAGGTGGTCAACATAGGCAAAATGGCTTTCCGTACTGATACACACATGGTGTGCATATACAGTCTATAATAATAGGTCAATTGAAGGAAGTGGTTCATGTAAAGAGGTGGTCAAGTATGATGGTTCTACTATATTTTTAAAGTTAATATCAATATTCTCAATATTGCTACATAAAAACATAAGATAGCATGATGATGTAATGAAACTATGAGTTTATATTGAACTACACTAGTCAGAACTTGGGAATTGCTTGTTTGTTCAGTAATACATCCTTATTAATGTTATATTTTATGTAAAAAAAAATTCTCATCTATAAGATGATATACTCTAGAAAACAGATATTTTAATGAAAAATTATAAACAGATTCAGTGGAGAAACAAATTAAGAATGAATAGAATTCAATAGTTTAATATTTTGATTAAAATAGAATCAAGCCAAGTATATCTGCTTATATGTTTTGATCTTACTTTTAGATATAATGATCACATTGAAAACATTAAGTCTCTACCTAATAAAAATAGTAAATTATATTCTAAAATTACCAGTCAGAAATGTATATGTAGCTTGCCACCATAAAATATGAAACAAATACTTATAAATTGACTACTTCTTTCTCCAGAAGCCTATCAAACATTTTTAGCCTGCTCTATGAAATAAACATTTAATCTCTGATTCTTCAGAGCTGAAGCAATTTCAATTCTCCCTTCACTACCTACAATAAAAGACAACAGTATCAGAAGTCATATGAAATTCTGAGTTTCTAAAATTTGTTAAATATTTTTTCACAAATCCTCTATTTCAGGTATCACTCATTTCAAAACATTGAAGGACTTTCCCTTACTTAAGGACAGAATCTAAGCTTTTAATATTGGCATTTAACCTCCCCTTGCCCAGAATCTGACTTCAGTTTATCTTACCACCACTCCCCAGCTGCATTTATTATTCTACCCCAGCTGACATATTCATGCATTGAGAACATCTTTTCTCGTGAGAGATTATCTTCTAGAATGGGGAAATGAGGATCTCAATGAACTTGCTCTTCCATTAAAGCAATAAAAACACTACCAATGCAACAACAAAGAATCCCAACCAAGAAAAGAATTGAAAATTAATGCAATTCATAGAATGAATGAAAAGTGCCTATTTAAGAAATGTTACTGAACCTCAATCAGACAGCATAGTTTGTGGCCTTTTAATTTGGAGCTATTCCCATCTTTCCTTACTCCCTGTCTGAGAAGCATGGTAGACATAAAAGCTAGCCAGCCCACTTACTATAGGAACATACAACTGATCTCTTTTGGTGCTTTGTTGAAAACCTCATCTCAAGAACCTGGCTTGTAGTATGATAAAGCTATAAGTTTTCTATTAAAATCTTGTAGCCATTTGACTTAACTTGGGATTCAGTTCTGCAAAACAAACAAACAAACAAAAAAAGTCCTATTCCTGAAATGTTATTGTAAATAGTAACAATTTGCCAGTAATACCACAGCAGCCTAAGACTGTGAGCATAGGTGGGCCAGAGAAAAGCCTGGCCAAATCTTTAAAGGAAACCACTAAATGGTTTATCTTCTCTATAGTTTTGTCTTTTATAGAATACATAAAAATGGAATCATGCATCTCTGTAGCCTTTCTAGGTGGGCTCCTTTGGCTCAGCAATATTCATCTGTGTTTTTCCATGTATTGTGGACTCATTCCTTATTACTTCAGGATGATACTCTATCCCTCCTATGAGTTGCCACAGATTGTTTTAGTTCAACTACTGAAGGGCATCTTGGGTGCGTACAGGTTTTGGATTGGGAATAAAGCTTCCGTATATACCCATATGCAGGTATTGTGTGCAAGTACATTTTCAAACCAGTGGGGCAAGTATCTAGGAAAGTAATCGCTGTGATAAGATT
Organism: Perodicticus potto; assembly: GCA_963574655.1. Taxonomy (NCBI): domain Eukaryota; kingdom Metazoa; phylum Chordata; class Mammalia; order Primates; family Lorisidae; genus Perodicticus; species Perodicticus potto. The sequence goes on from CAUYRH010180004.1 coordinate 4,351, forward strand.
ATGTTTAGTTTTGTAAGAAACTGCCAAATTCTGTTCAAAAGAGCTGTGCCATTTTTTACCCCCATCAGTAATAAATGATAAATCATCACCACATCCTGTGGGACAACTTATCATCAGTTGGTATTGTTATTATATTTTTTTCATTCCAGCAATTCTAACAGACACATAATGATATCTTATTGTCATTTTTATTTGTATTTCCCCAAAGACAAAACATGTTGAACATCTTTTTGTATGTTTGTAAGCTTTTTGTATATCTGTTTTTAATAAAATGTTAAGATACTTATTCAGATATTGTTATCATTTTACCTGAATTATAAACAGAGCAAAAACTTGAATACATAAAGGTTAAGGAGAGCCACCAAGTGCAGAGATCACATGGCAAGAGAGGAAGCAAGAGAGAGAGAGAAAGAGAGAGAGAGAGAGAAAGGTGAGAGAGGTGCCCAGCTCTCCTTAGCAACCAACACTTGGGGAAAAAATAGAGTGAAAACTCTCATTACTGCCAGGAAGACACCAAGCCATTCATGGGAGATCCACTCCCATGATCCAAATACCTTCCATTAGGCCCCACCTACCACATTGGGGATCAAATTTTTGCATAAAGTTTGGAGGACAAATGTCCAAAGTATAGTGGTCCTGTTTTGAATTGGTTGTTTTTGTCTCCAATATTTATTATTTCCTTTTGTTATCTTAAGAAAACTTAATCTTTTCTTCTTTCTCTACATCTAAGATGAAAACTTAGACTATTGAATTTGTTATTCTTCTTTTCTAATATAGCCATTTAATGTTATAAGTTTTCATCTAAGCATTGTTTTGCTGTATTCCACAATGTTTTATTGCATGTATTTTTTTTAGGTTGATTTATTTTTATTCTCTTGAAACTTAATTTTGATCTCTTTCCTATTTACAAGTATGCTTTGGGCTTTCCAAATAATTATTAATTATCATAGTTCCTTATATTATTGATTTTTATTGTAATTCAATTCTGGTCTGAGAGCAGACTTTTAATTTATTTTTTTAAACAGAGTCTCACTCTGTTTCTCTGGGTAGAGTGCTGTGGCATTATCATAGCTCACAGCAACCTTAAACTCCTGGGTTCAACGGATCATTTTGCCTCAGCCTTACAAGTAGCTGGGACTACAGGCGCCCACCACAATGCCTGGTTAATATTTCTATTTGTAGTAGAGATAGAGTTTCACTCTTGCTCGGGCTGTTCTCAAACTTCTCAGCTCAGGTGTTCCACCTGTTTCAAGCCTCCCAGAGTGAGAGGATTATATGTATGAATCACTTCCCCTGTCTGAGAACATACTTTTTAGATTTTGATGTTTTAAATTTGTTAAGATGTGTTTTATGGCCTAGAATATTGTCTATAATGATGAATGCTCCAAGTGAGCTTAAGAAGAATGTGCCTTCTGCTATCGTTATATGGAATTAGATGGAATATTCTATAAATGTTAATTAAAGTTGATTGATTCATGTTGTTCAGTTTATCCATATGCTTACTTATTTTATGCATATTTGGTCTGTCATTAAATGAAGGAAATGTGTTGAAGTCTCTAATTATTATAGTAGATTTGTTTATTTCTTCCTGCAGTTCTCTCAGTTTTTTCCTCATATATTTTAACTGTCTGTTATGTACATACACATTAAGGATGATTATGTCCTTTACCATCTATGGACTAGAATCTTTTATCCTATATGATGTCCCCTCTTTATCCATGATAATTTTCCTCATTCTAAAGTCTGTTTTGTCTGAAATTACTATAGTTACCCAGCCTGCTTTTGGTTTCTGTTAACATGATCTATCATCCTCCCTGTTTTTAATTTTAACCCATCAGTGAATTGAAATTTAAAGTGAATTTTACATGGAATACATATAGCTGGATCTTTTTCTTCTCAATAAGTGAAACTGCAATAAAGAGTTCGAATAAATTATAAAAAAGTACTTCATTAAGTGGAGAATATCAAAAGAGAAATCAAAACCATTACTGTAATAATAAAAAAGGACTAAATAAAGATACGGGGCTGACCAGTACAATAACTGAAGAGAAAAATGTACTAGAGAGAAACAAATTAACTAGAGGGAGTTAACAACAGATTTGAGCTTGCCAAAAAGCAACAACAACAAAGTAGGAAATGTGTACATAGGTCAAAAGAGATTATTCAGACTGAGAGAAAAAAGGACAAAGAGGCCAGGTGAGGTGGTTCATGCCTGTAATCCTAGTACTCTGGGAGGCTGAGGTAGGTGGATTGCCTGAGTTTAGAAGTTCAAGACTAGCCTAAGCAAGAGCAAGACCTGGTATCTAAAAATAGCCAGGCATGTGGGGGGTGCCTGTAATCCCAGCTACTACTTGGGAGGCTGAGGCAAAACTATCACTTGAGCCTGAGAGTTCAAGGTTGCTGTGAGCTACGATGATGCCACAGCATTCTACCCAGAGCAACAGAGTGGGACCTTTAAGAGGTTATTAAGTTAGGAGGGCTCTGCCCTTATGAATAAATTTACACTGTTATTATGCAAGTGGATCCTTTATCACTGGACAAATTCTGCTCCTTTTTCTTTTTCTCTGTTTTCCCTTTAGCCATGTGATGTTTTCTGTCATGTTAGTATACCATGAAAAGGCCTATGCCAGATCTCACTGCATTGATATTGGACTTAGTAGATTCCAGAACTCTGGGCAAAATTTTTTTTATTCATTAGAAATTATCCAGTTTCTGGTGTTCTATTATAGCATCACAGAATGGATGTTGACAGAAATAATCACAGACACCAACATATAAAGGAAGTAAGAATCAGAAGAATAAAATAGTGGGAAATCACTAGAAAAAGAATATTTAAAGAAATAATGGATGAAATGTTCTCAAATGTAATAAAAACATTTAATCTCTGCATTAAAGATGTCAAAAAACTCCAACTAGAATACCTTCCAAGAGACCTCAATTTACATACATCTTAGTCAACTTAATGAAAGTCAGAGATAGACAGAAAAGCTTGAAGGCATCAAAAGAAAATTGACTTGTGATATACAAGGATCCCCTAGAACATCAACAGCTGACCCATCTGAAATCACGAAGACCAGAGGCAGTGGTGAAAAAAAACAGTTATCCCTTCAACATCCTGGGGGTAGAGGCACTGATCCACCACACAGTAAAAAAAAATTCTGTGTGTAACTCACAACTCTTCCAAAACTTAATTACTAATAACCTACTGTTGACTGGAAGCCTTATTGATAATGTAAATAATCATATTGTATGTGACATATATATATTGTACTGAATTTATATAATAAAGTAAGTTAGAGAAATGAACCTATTAGTAAGAAAATCATAAGGAAGAAAAAGCATATTCACTAAGTGGAAGTGGATCATTATAAAGATCTTCATTCTTGCTGTCTTCATGTTGAGGAGGCTTATCAAGAGGAAGATGAAGAGGGATTTTTCCTACTATCTCGGAGGTGATGGGGATGGAATAGGTGGAGGAGGTGGAAGGAGAAACAAGAAAGGCAAGCACACTCAGGATAACCATTAATGAAAAAAAATCCACATATAATTCAACTTGTGTAGTTCAAATCTGTGTTGTTCAAAGGTCAACAGAACTCAAAATTTGAAAGAAAAATATCGTCAAACAAGAATTCTATAATCTATAAGATACGCTTCATTAATAAAAGAGAAATTAAGACACTCTCATATATACAGAGACTATGAGAAGTGACTACACACACACTCCCATCCCCATATATATAAAATTATGAATAAGGAAAAATCATTCACTAGAAATCAATATATAAATTTACATGTTCCTAAGAACAATAAACACGAGTATAGTCCAGTTTGGGGGTAGAGGGAAGCAGAAAAGGTGAAGGCAGAGGGCGTATGGCAAAAGGAGGGAGGCATGAGGCAGGATCTCACCTAATGTTGACTTTGGGAGGGTGTATAAGACAATCCTGGGCAAGGGGCTCTTCTACAAATGGAACTTTACCCTGGAAGTGAGAAGAATGTAACCTAAATATTGTACCCTCATGTCAATTTGAATAAAGTTTAAAAAATTTTTTTTAAAAAGGGAGTGAGTGGGGTAGGGTCTTGGTGTGCGCCACATCTTTTGGGGACAAAACACGCTTGTAAGAGGGATTTTACCTAACAAATGCAATCAGTGTAACCTGGTTTCTTGTACTTTCAATGAATCCCCAACAATAAAAAAAAAAAAAAAGAGGAAGAATAGCAGTAACAACAACAAAAGGAACAAACTACCCAGACTACCTCCAGCTAATAATGTACTAAAAGAGTGTTAAACTGAAAGCTTTTCTACTTAGAACTGAAATCAGACAAGGTTTTCTTCTATCACCATTACTATTCCACATAGGCTCGAGGTTCTAACCAACACAATCAGGCAAGAGAAAGAAAAACAGGGCATCCAAATAGGTGCAGTGAAGGTCAAACTTTCACTCTTTGCTGATGATATGATCTTATACTTAAAGAACCCCAAAGGCTCAACCACAAGACTTTTGGAAGTGATAAAAAAAAAATACAGTAAGGTCTCAGGATATAAAATCAATGTCCACAAATCAGTAGCCTTTGTATAAGCCAATAACAGCCAAGATGAGAAACTAACCAAGGACACAATTACCTTCCCAGTAGCTTCAAAACAAACAAACAAACAAAAAAATGAAATACCTAGGAATATACCTAACAAAAGAAGTGAAGGACCTCTATAAAGAAAATTATGAAGCCCTAAGAAAAGAAATAGCAGACGATATTAACAAATGGAAGAACATACCACGCTCATGACTGGGAAGAATCAACATTGTTAAAATGTCTATACTTCCCAAAGCAATATACAGATTCAATGCAATCATACTAACATCATACTTTCAAGATTAGTAAAAAAATAATATTACGTTTTGTATGGAAACAAAAAAACTCCATATAGCCAAGGCAATTCTTATTAATAAAAATTAAGCCAGAGGTATCACCCTATCAGACTTTAGGCTATACTACAAGGCCACACTAATCAAAACAGCATGGATTAGCACAAAAATAGAGACATAGACATTTGGAATCAAATAGAAAACCATGAGGTAAAACTATACACCACCTGATCTTTGACAAACCAAATAAGAACATACACTGGGAAAAATAATCCCTATTCAACAACTGGTGTTGGGAGAACTGGATACCCACATGTAAAAGACTGAAACTAGACCCACACATCTCACCCCTTACAAAAATTGATTCAAGATGGATAAAATATTTAAATCTAGGACATGAAACAATAAAAATCCTCAAGAAAGGTATGGGGAAAACACTCCAAGATATCAACCTGGGGAAAGCTTTTATGAAGAGGACTGTTGTGACAATTACAATAACAACAAAAATAAACAAATGGGATTTAATTAAACTAAAAAGTTTCTGTATAGCTAAAGAGATAAGAACTAAAGCAAAGAGGCAAACTTCAGAATGGGAAAAGATATCTGCATATTATGAATTGGACAAAAGCTTGATAACTAGTATCCACAGAGAACTCCAGTTAATCAGCAAAAAAAAAGACCCAACAATCCCATATATCGCTGGTCAAGAGACATGAATAGACCCTTCTCTAATGAAGACAGATCAATGGCTAACAAACATGAAAAAAAAAATGCTCATCATCCCTAATCATCAGAAAAATGCAAATCAAAACTACACTGAGATATCACCTAAATACCATGAGAATGGCCCACATCATGATATCTCAAAGCTGCAGATGCTGGATTGGATGTGGAAAGAAGGGAACACTTTTACGCTGCTGATGGGACTGCAAAGTAATACCACCTTTTTAGAAGGAAGTATGGAGAACCCTCAAAGAACTCAAACTAGACCTCCCATGTAATCCTTTAATCTCATTACTGGGCATTGATCCAGAAGGAAAAAATAATCCTTTTACCATAAGGACACCTGCACTAGACTGTTTATTGCAATCACCAAAATGTGGAAACAGCCTAAGTTCCCACCAACCGAGGACAGATTAACAAACCATGATATATGTATACCATGGAATATTATTCGATCAAAAAACAATGAGACTTTACATCTTTTGTATTAACCTGTATGGAGGTGGTACAATTCTTCTTAGTAAAGCATCAAAAGAAGGGAGAGGCAAGAATCCAATGTACTCAATTCTAATATGAAGGCAGTAGATGATCTAATACAAGACGGGGGATAGGGGAAGGAGGGAGAGGGGTGGAGGGAGAGAAAGGGGGGGAGACGGGAGGAGGGAGGGAGATGGGGAGTCACAGGGTATGGCACACCTCTTGGGGAGTGGGACACAATTGTAAGAGGGACTTTACCTGACATGCAATCAGGGTAACCTAATTCTTTGTACTCTCAATGAATCCCAAGCAATAAGAACAAAAAAAAGGAACAAACTATGGATACGTGTTTTGCCATGAATGAACCTCAGAAGTATTTCAGTGAAAAAGTCCAAAATTTCGGTGAAAATACACAAACACAAGACACCACATAAAGTATGATTCACTCTTTATAAAATATCCACCAAAGGCAAAACTATAAAAACAGCAAGAGTGGGGGCAGAGAAGAAGGATAATTAATTGTAAATGAGGATCACGCTAAAATGATAAAATGTTCTAAAAATGGGCTTATTGGGATGGTTTCACAATTTGATACATGTATTAAAAATTGTTGAATTGCATACTTGTAAAATTAATTACATAATATTCAAAATATGACTTCATACATTTATTTAAATAAAATAAGAAAAAGGTAGACTAAGTTATGCAAGAATTTGGGCAGATTCAGCACAATTTTTGCCTAAATTAGCTCACAATTTAGTGAATGTAATGAATGTAGGTGGGCAGAAACCACTCACCAGCTTCGCCAAAGCATGGAAAAGCCAAAAGCATCTACCAGTGGATTCCAAAGGGGTACTCTGTTAGAAACAAAGTTGAGTGTGGGGGTTGCATTTTGTCACGTTTGAAGAACCCCCTCAAACTTCATCTTTTTGAAAACTTGTATGATATTGGGAGATGAGAGATGCAAGGTCAATTGACAATCTTGAAACAGAAAAGTACCATTTCTATGGTGTGTAGACCAAGACTGAAAACTCACAGTAATGCATATGTGCAAGATATAGAGGGTGCTATAAAATGTATACACCTTTTAGGAAAGGAAAAATCTTTATTAAAATTGTAATACTCAAGGTACAGTGATGACATGCTATTTTATATATTGTATCTTGTTTCTCTTATAATTACAGAACTCAAATGTGACTTAAGCATTATAATTTTACAGTTCTTTTTTTTGGCCAGGGCCAGATTTGAACCCACCACCTCTGGTATATGGGGCCAGTGCCCTACTCCCTGAGCCAAAGGCACCACTCGGTATTACAATTTTAATACAGTTTTTTTTTTCCATTCTTAAAACATATATACATTTTTAAGGTACCCTTGGTATACGTTAGTTGAATAAATGAATGTACACAAAGAGTCAGAGGAAAGCCTCTTAAGGAAATAGTTTGTCACCAAAGGTAATAAGGTGGAAAAAATTATTTCAACTAAAATATCACAACACAGAAAATACATTTCCCAGGAATTTGTCATAGAGCTAACCAGAAGGGACCTATTCCATTTTACCTTGGACCCAAACATAATGAACTAGACATAAACAGCTAGAAATTTACACCCCACTCTAAGCACAAACTGAGAATGTAAGTGTCTAATCTGTCTAATCAGATGAAGTATTATCATATTATTTGCAGAAATGCAGTGACTCCTGTAACTGGAGTAGAAGTGAAGGCAAATAATTTAGTGAGGCTTTGTGAACTCATGCACAATGCCGTATGAATAAAGCAGTTGGGCAGCAACCTTGTCACTGCCTGAAGGCAACAAACTCAGTTCAAATCCAGGGAGAGGATGTGTGAAGATTTCCTAAATCTAACCTGCTCATGCTTATCATCATGTTTTATTGTTACAATTCTCATGATGATTTATTGAAACTCACTGTGGGCTTGAAACTATCTTAATTGCTCTCCACCATTATCTGACATAATCACAGCAATAACCTGCGAGGTTCTGTATGAAAAAGAAAATCGAGAATTTAGATACATTAAGTAGAACAATGGAAACTCCAAGATAACAGGGATTTTGTCCATTTGCTTCAATGCTGAATTCCCATTGCTACATCACAGGTACTTTTTAATGGACAAATTCTGCCTCCCCCCCCTCCCCAGTTTATACATAGAAGCCCGACCCTTCAGGTCCATAGAATGCTACTGTAAATCCCTAATCTGGAAAACTAAAATGCTGAATACTCCCAAATCTGAAAAGTTTTGAACACTACCATGATGCCACAAGTGGAAAATTCTACACGTGACCTCATGTGACTGGTTGCAGTCAAAATGCAGTCTAACTTTGTTTCCTGCACAAAGTAATTTTAAAAGCTTTATAAAGTTGTCATCAGGCTATGTATAAAAAGACCATAGGACACACAAATAAATTTTGTGTTAGACTTGGATGTCTCCTTGATGTCTTTGATGTCTTCGGGGGAGATTAGATTAATAATGAAGCCATGAGGGTGACCTTAGTCCAATTAGAGTTCAGTTAGAGACCCCAGGATGTGCACGCAAAGACAAGCAAAGGAGAGAGGCCCTCAGAGGACACTAATTCTGTACACCCCTCAATCTTGGACTTTCAGCCTCCAGAACTGCGGGGAATTAATTTCTGTTTATTAAGCCACCAAATCTGTGTGATTTGGTATGGAAGCCTTTGTAAACTAATACAGTGCCCACAAATATCCGTTCCACAAATTAAATGGTTTTTCCAAATCCACAAAACTTGAAGTCCAGCATGTTGGTAATCAGTCTGCAGCCAGACTCTAATCTGGTGTCCTTACTGCAAGAAACTGCTGGTTGATAAGCGCTAATCTTTTATGTTCCTGTGGCAGCCAGATTATTGAAGTATATTTGACATTAAGCACATTCAACATCAAATTTCTTTTGCCATAAGAATTTTCAATAACTTATGAAAGACTCAGTTTTTATAGTCTCGGTTTTTAAAGCAACCTTTTTCATGATGTTGAGAATTGATCATAGAGCCAATTCTAAGATATATATTGAAGCAAATGTAGCATTTAGTCTTCAGATTTCATCTGAAAGAATATTCCCTCCGGCTGAAGAAATTATCAGGCAAAATGCAGATAAAATGAAACTAAGTGCACTATAGATAGATTACATAGAAAATGAAAGAGAAATTATGTGTATAGATATATAGCATCAATGCTTTCTGAACCACAAATATACATGTGTGTGTGTATATCCATATCCATATATATATATTCAAAAATAGGCAGACCCTGGATTATGGACTAACTTAATTACAGAGTTCTATTCTCACAAAAGGGCTCTCCAGGCCCCCCATAAGAATAGTTTACAATTAAGTAAATTCATAATTCAGGAAACAGTTTCTTTCATGCATGTAAACAAAACCTCATGGTGCAATCAGTTTGCTGACCCAACGTCTTTACACCAGCGGCAAGTCTCATCATTTACACAGCTCCTTGCTTGTAGCATCACTTTCATCTTAAGCTTTTTATTTGATTTTGTGAGTCGTGTTTACCCATCTAACCGTGCCTCTAACGCAAAAGTCCACTGCAAATCCAGGAAGCCTGCGGCAAAGAGAAAGGTGAGAACAAAGGAAAAGAAAGTAGTAATAATTAAGCATTCAGAGAAAGGCTAGATGCTGTCATTCACTGGAAAAGCATTAAGTTTCAGTTGCTTGACTATTGGAACAATCATAAAGGATACAGTGAGAATAATGGAACATGTGACAGGCAGTGCTCCAATGAAAGCATCAATTATTACTAAGCAGCATAGTACATTCATTATTGAAATGGAAAGGTTATTACTGATTTGGTTAGAAGATCAAAATAAGCATAACATTCCTATCAGAATAGTGTTGACACAACATTGGGTGAGTGTTAACCTTTAATATTCTTTTTGAAATTTCTTCTATCTCCTATCTAAACTTTTTGAGTTTACTTTAACGTTCTGTTTGTTCAAATTTAAAGAAAGAACACAACAGTTTCTGTAACTTAGTATTATAGTAGAAGAGTATTATTATTGTTGTTACAATATTACACTGTCTTATTATAGTATTGTTGTTGTTGTTACTATTACTATTAATACAAGCCACTATAACATTGTTGTTGTTCTTAATATTACTACATATCCACAGTTCATCAGGGATCCAAGTTACATACAAATCAGACCTTAAGATGTTCTGAGAAATATATCTCATCTGTAAATCAGGGACAATTTGTATTCAAGGAAATAATGTGCTACTGTCATTTTTTTTTCCTTTAGAGATAGAGTGTCGCTCTGTCCATGCTGAAGTTCGGTGGCACAATCAGATCACAGCTCAGTGAAGCCTGAAGCCTCCAACTCCTGACCTCAGCCTGCAAAGGAGCTGAGACTACAGGCATAGTCTCATACCTGGCTTAAAAAAAAAAATAGGGCAATGCCTGTGGCTCAGAGGAGTAGGGCACCAGCTCCATATGCTAGAGGTAGTGGGTTCAAACCCAGCCCTGGCCACAAAAAAAAAAAAAAAAAAAGTAGAGATGGGGTCTAACTACATTGCATAGGCTGTTCTTGAACTCGAGGTCTCAAGTTAACGTCCCACCTCAGTTTCCAAATTTCCCGAATCACTGGTGTCTGTCACCCCACCTAGGCCTACCATCATTTCTCCCACTGAATTCAAATTTCAAAGAACAGAAGATTTAGTGAGCCAGATCTCGAATCTACTTCTGCACAAACTACAGATATCTTTTATGGTTTAATAGTAGATCTTCTTTTTGTGGGCCATGAGATTACCTATAATCCCTGGGATAGAACTGCCCAACTAAAGAACACTAGGAAGAAAATAACTGAATTTATAGTGATCAGAGGCAGGTGTGGTTGAAGAAGCGATGCAGGTAGGTCCAGACAACAGAAACATTCAAAATGAATGAAATAAAATACCGTAAGAAAGTACACATGATATTGTTTGAATTTAATTGTAAAGTAAAGATGTTCTTCAAGTTATGATGGATCTATTGGTGATTTTTCAACTTTACAGTGGGTTTATTAGGGGATATAATCTCATAATAAGTTGATAGCTCATTATAATTTAAGATGGGGTGACTTTGTCTTTTAAATGCCTATTGCTTTTGGGCCATCCCAAAGTCAAGAAAATTCTAAATTGAACCATCCATGCTAACTCAGAAATGTCTGCTGTGTGGCTAACATTAAGCGCATTTTGAATTTACAATATTTTTGACTCATATTGGATGTAAAAGGAACTAACTCCATTGTAAGTCGAGGAGCATCTATAGTAGATCTGACATTTTTCTCCCACGAAGAAACAAGGTCTACTCATATTCCTTAGGAGACGGCTGCAAGAATATTCACATTTATTCCTAGTTGTGAATTATAGTCACACTTTCGATGCTGCATTCATTTTGCCTTAGGGATTTCCTGCAGGGAAACTATTTAATAATGGTTATGTTGGTCTTTGCAAATCTGAATAACTTGTAAAATGTGACCACTGAATAGTACTTAAGTGAGGTAACCAGAGGTTCTTCCCAAAAAATTGTGGCTTTTTTTTTTTTTGTATGTGTGCTATAGCAGAATATCATGCAGTATATTAAAGAAGTTTATCACCAATAATGTCATTGATGATAGAATCTGTGTGTGTGTGTTATGTCTTTCTTAACCTCTGTTAGAAATCTACCTGTTTTGATCAGCTGGAGCAGTTTTGTGACTCCTATAAATAGACAGCTTGCCAAAATTCTAGATTCTATTATTAGCAATTAGATAGATAACAACTAATCAGTATTCACTCTTCTAATTGCACTGTGAGTGGGTTCTTAAAAGCCCCCTGCAATTTTGTCTTTTGAGAGTGAAAAACAGAAAACATACAATCTATCACTCTTATTTTCTACATTTCTGCCAAAGTTATGATTTAATAGTAATAGAATTTTCAACAGCTAGGCAATTTCCCTGTTTTTATCCCAAAGTCACATCAAGTGAACCTGAGTCCATGATGAATGTCTACATTAAAGCTATCATTGCTAATAGTATTCCATATCATTTGTCTTTGGTTCCGTGGGACCAAATTACAATCACCACATGACTGTAGCTTATCTTGTGATTAATGATGGTTTTACTAAGTCACTGACAGCGAATCTTCTGGGAGGAAAATGGTAATATGGTTTGAAATTTTCAATTGCACATTTAAAAAATCATTACCTGGTTTTCAAAGAGATGGTTAATTTGTTCATGATAGGGGGTAAAAATTTAGTTCTTTTAGTTACTAAGAGTTTCTCAAGGCAATTATTCTGACTTTTAAAGGTTGTAAGATGCTGTGAACAGAAAAAAATTTCCAAAAATGACTCAGTCATTTAGTTGAATGGATGCTGAGTTTTTCAAATGAATAAAATTTTGAGAAAGAAAAAAATGCAAAGACTCAGAAAAAAATCAAATAGAAAATAATGTTGGGAGATATATTGAAGAGTGTTCTGTATGATAGATTGTATATTCAGGAAACTGCTCTGAACCATTTCCCTGAGAGTCATTGTTGCACATCTAAGTCATTAGTGAGAGAATATTATGAGCATCCATTGGACTTTTGATATTTTCTTCTAAATTACCTCAGCTTTGGAACTAATATGAACTTACATTATTGCCACTGGGACTAATTGGCATTGGTTCAGTTTAAGTAAAGTAAGATTTTTAAATTCATTTTGCTTTAGGAAATAGGTGGATAATATCAGGGAATTTGTTTTTATTGCAACTTTGTCTCTTTTCTACATGAAATTCAAAACCTATTTTGCAAAAGTAATCTCAGTTAACTTCCATAATAGACTATTTGCAACTCAAATGCCCATAAAATAATCTCAAAACTCTGTAGATAAATCATAAGTGGCTTTGTTGTTCTATAGTGGGGTAAAAATAGAACACTGGATCTGAAACTCCATTTCTATTCTTTCTATAAATCAATTGACCGTATCTGCAATGATGGAAATGGTCAAAACATGTCCATCTTTCAAAAGCCCATAATCATCTGAGTGACTGCAGCACTAACAATGCCAGCTTATATTGTTATTCTATTTCTTGGTTTTTCATGGTAGGTTAGCTACAGATAATGATTTGGGGTTTTTTAAATTGTTTTATTTTTGGTAGTATATTGATTCTCTATGTGTACTTGGGTTGAAATATCTCATCTAATGCTACATATGATATTGTCTTAAATAGTAAGAGAATCCAAAAATTGACATTCTCCTGACATTTTTATTCTCTCCACAACAGGTTGAATGATGGTGGCTTCTGTTTTTACTGAAGGCCATCAAAATGATGGGGGCTGAATTGTTAAATCTGGGTAAGTGATCAATGCTATTTGCGCTTACTCTGCTGTTTAGAAGACTAATTATTGTGGCAATATTAGATGATTTAAATGTGCTAAGAGAGCTTAATGCGGACTGTTAAACATTTATTAGAAACATATTTGCCTCTACAAATCTCTGAAACAAAGATATTGTGGCATTTTAACTATTTGTTTCTTAGTGATGATGCTGATGTTAATTTTTGGTGTTATAAAGCTATTTGATTTTCTTAACTAATAATTGTTTAATGTATTATTCCAAATGAAGAAAGAAGATGGAGTCAATGATGTAGTCTGTATAAATGACACCAAACAATTCATGGCATTTTTTTAAAGGCCAAATTAAAGAGACATTTGAGACAATTACTCAAACAAGTCTTTTTTTAAAGTAAAAGAGAAGAAAAGTTATCTACTGAAGAGTAGTCTTTGGGATGGTAGCATCATGGGCTCTTTAACCCACTTCTTAATGAAATAGGTGAAATTATTATTAAAAAAGCATAACTATTAAAAGTCTCTAGAAATGGTACTAAGAGTATACAGGCAAAGAAAAATATGGACTCAAGAAAATCTACAAACGTTCGCTTCTAGTAGTGAAAGTTTATGGTATTTGAACCCAGATTGCTTCCTCCCTACCCACTCCCAGCTCAGACAGTTGAAATACTATCACAGACTGGTGTAGCTAAGAGCACAGGGGCCACTCCACTCCTGCTGCCTGGCTGGAGGGCTATCTGCCCAGGATGGTGGGAATGTCATCATCTCTTGTCCTGCCTTACATGTATCTGAGTCTTAGTTCTGGATAAGAGGTAGTGATGGCTCTATTTTTCTGTCCTAGCTCTTCTTGGTGGGAGGAGTCCTATCTTAAGTGTGTATGGCTGAGAACACAGGGTCCTAGTACCCATTCACAGACAGTGGTTCCATTCTGCAGCAGCAAACTACTACCAATGCTACTGCCATCCTGCCTACCACCTGGAACTCAGTTCCTTGAGCAGGGATGTCACTCAGAGAAAAATGCATTATTGTCCCTCCTCCAATTCCATACACTACATTGTTTTCAAGGCTTCTTCCTAAATTATCAGAGTTGTAAGTGCACTAGATCTCACATGTAGAATATTTGATGTAGTTTTTAGATGCTTGATCTGTTTGATGATGAAGAAGACAGCATCTCTGGTCCTCATTTTGAAAACAGGAAAGTAAAGGAGAGAATGAAGAATAACCACAATGAAGGTAAAATTCATCCCTACCAAAATTTTTGTAGAGAGAATGAATGGCTTACACAAGCTTGATGTTGAAAGGTCAGTATTTAACTGTGGGTGACTCATAAATTTCTGTTGTTCCTGCCTTTACCTGAAAGCCATTTGCAAGAGATGGAGCTCATGGGAGAATAAGGAACCTGTATCCCAGGAGACAATCAACAGCAGGTCATCACTGGGGGAGGAAGAGGCAATATCTCTTCTCTTCATATTCCTTTTAAACCTCCTCTTTTTTTCCCTATCAGTCTTATTTTAATATATCTTTTTTTTAATCACTAATCTTGTTTTCCTGGATGTTTAACTGAATAAGTTGCATAAAAGGAGAGTGTTTGTGTCATACATATGACATCAAACTGACATCAAGCCAGCTTCCTTCCTTATGTCTTTGTTTATAACACTTTTCTTATGAGACAGGGCTGTCCGCTGCCAACCACTTAAAAGAAGACTCTTCATATGGCTCATGCCTCTAATTCTAGTGCTTTGAGAGGCCAAGGAGGGAGGATCCTTGAAGCCGGGAGTTTGAAATCACCTGAGTAAGAGTGAGACCCTGTCTCTAAAAATTAGAAAAATTGGTGTGATGGTACATGCCCATACTCCTGGCTTCTTGTTACGTTGAGGCAAAAAAGATTGCTTAAGCCCAAGATTCTGAGGTCACAGTGAGTTATGATGATGCCACTACACTATAGCCTGGGCCACAAAGCAAGACCTTGTCTCCAAAACCAACCAAACAAAGGATACTTTACACAGAACAAGGTTGCCTACCATCTTTGCCAAATTATTTATTCATTTAAAAATTTAAGATTTTGTCAATTTTTTATAGTTTTCAATATACAAACCTTTTTCCTTCTTAGTTACATTTATTTCTAAGTATTTTTGCAGATATTGTGAAGGGAATTGTTTTCTTTGCTTCTTTTCTGGGTAGTTTATGATTCAATGTTAGTGTATAGAAACACTATCAATTTTTGTGAGTTGATTTTGTATTTTGTTACTTTATTGTATTTGTTCATTAGTTCTAACAGTTTTTTTGGTGGACTCTTGGAGTTTTCTACATATACTACATGTAATCCTGGTATCAGTAAACTATGACGATTTCAGTCTTTCCTTTCTTATTTGGATTTTTAAAGGAGGAAAATCTTGCAAGTCTTACCACCAGTTTAATGTTATTGGTGAACTTGTCGTATGAAGCCTTTATACTATTGAGATACATTCATTTTATACCCTATTTGTTGACATTTTCAGCATCAAGCAATAATTATTTTGTTGAATGTTTTCTCTACATCTAAGGAGATGATTATATGACTGTCCTTCATTCTGTTAATGTGATAGATGTGTTAATTCATGTATAGTGAATTATTGAACCATCCTTGCATCCAAAAAATAAATCCCACTACATTATGGTGACAAATGATCCTTTGAATGGGACACTGAATTGAGTTTGCTAGTATCTTTTTTGAGAATTTTTGCATCTATGTTTACCAGAGATACTGACTTGTAATTTTTCTTTCCACATAAGTAGTATACATATTTGGCTTTGGTATCTGGGTAATGCTGGCCTTGAAAAAAGGATTTGGAAGTTTTTCATGCTCATCAATTTTTTGGAAAACCTTGAGAAAGAGTGATATTAATTTTTCTTTAAATATTTGGGGATTATGTATATTCATGGATTCTCTACAAGGCTCCATTTGTCTAGTAGATGTAATCAGAAAAAAGCATTGTGAAAAAATCTTATAAATTCTAGTTAGCATTTTTTGTTATGGAAACTAGTAATACTAAATGTCATAAGAGTAACTAATCAAAGTTATTTTCTTAAAGAAAAAGCAAATAGAGAAAATAACTTTTCAGTGATATTTAGTCTTCAATCATGACCGATTTGATGAGGAGTTTATGGCAAGTCTATTCATCAAGATCCTTATATTGTAAGATAGTGTAATAAAATTAGGAATGTGAAGATATGAACTGCCATGTAGAGATCTCAGCCCTATTTTGTGTCCTTTTTGACAGAGCTTTTGATGGAGGTGATTAAGGATAGTAACATGACTAAGGAAAAGTTTAAGAAGTCCTTGTGTTAGTAAGTTTGGAGAAACCACCTGGAAAGTGCACAAAAGCCATTAAAGTGGACAGTGACAGCAATCACATCAGGAACACCTGCTATATTTCTGCAGTACTGAGAAAGCAAAACAAACGGGGGAGAAAAGTACGAAAAGATGGAAAAGGCATGAATTTGCACATACACACTTGTATGAGCTAAAGGAGTGTTTTTAGTCAGTTTCATTTATTAGGAGAAAAGCATTAGTGAAGTTTAATAAGCAAGGGGCTTAGGCATGGAGCTGCAGGCTTTCTGGATCAAAAACATGTACTTTTGACTATGCCTTGAATTTGTTCTCTGCAGCCCATTCCCTAAAGATAGTTTAATAAACAAGCTTAGGAAATGTTAGGAACGAGATTAATATAACATATTCGTAAGTGAGAAAAACGACTCTTAAAAATTAAGGTACTGCTTTGTTAATTTATAAAATAAACAGGGAAATAATAAAGAAATGGATGACTATCTAGAAAACGTAAATATATAAGATATTTATAAAAGCAGAAAGGATACCTGTTAGAGAAAATTGAATAATACAAAAAAGAACTAGCTCCAACAGTGTAGTTTAAGACTGTATGTTTTTCCCCGTTTTCTTTTAGGTTAAAAAAAACAAAAAACATAATTTCTTTGTTATATACATTTTTTTCTTAGCATGGGAGAACAGAGATGTTTTTCTAATTTGTTTATTTTAAACCTATTATCAAAGTATAATTTACCTACAGTAAAATGCATGTATCCGACATGTATCATTCAACAAATATTGACAAATCTTTGAGCTCAATGTAACCTCCAACCATTAACATTTCATACTCATAGCACCCAGAATGTCCTTCATTCTCCTTTTATACTTAATTCCCTTACGCTGCCCCTTGTCCTCAAAATGTCTGGTAGACTTTCTGTTACTATAGGTTAGTTTTTCCATTGTTCAATTTCACATAAATGGAATTCTACAGAATAGGCAATTCATGCCTAGTAAACTCGTTGTTTACTTTATGATATCTATCCGTGTTGTATGCTTTGGTAATTTGCTTCTTCTTAATCCTGATGAAATTTCATACTTATTAGATATATGATAATTTGCTTACCCTTCATTTATTAATAAACATTTAGATGGTTTCTACTTTGGGCTATTATGAACAAAATTGCCATGAGCATTTGTGTACAAATATTTTGGAAAGCCTCTTTCCAATATTCTCACATAAATTCTTACCAGGAGATTAGTTGAATGGCCAACCATAGGTATTATGCTTAAAAATTTATTAAGAGAGCAAATCTCATGTTAAGTGTTTTTAGTACAAAGAAATAAAATTTTAAAAAATCAATTGACCACTTTATGTGGGCATATTATTGAACTTTTTTTCTGTTGCATTGATCTACTTTTCTATCCTCATATTGACCACTATAAATTTATAGTAAATCTTGAAAGTATGGCTTGGAATTTCTCCAGATGTTTACATATTTTTCAAAATTATTTATTTAAAGTCCTTGTCTGCTAACCCCATTGTCCCTGCATTATTTGACATTTATTTATTGGCCACAATTTCCTGCTTCCTTGCATATCTAATTATTTTTTGTTTAGATATTTGTTTTGTTTAATATTAACCTACAAATTTTTGCATTGTTCAGTGTTTGGAATGTGTTCTCTAACTTGATGAGTGTTATAGTTTATTTAGTCAGGCAGTTAAGTTACTTTAATAGGCATGGTCTTTTGAGGCTTCTTTTTATTTTTATTACAATGAGTCTAGAGTAGCCATTACTATGGGCCTAGTTTAGTTCTGGAAAGTTTTTGTTTTTTTACTTCTGAGCTATTTACTGGTTGTTCTTGATGTTTAACAAAATCTCTCCACTTCGGGTGGTGGTATCTCAAATATCCCTTAGCTGTGTATTTTCTCTAAGAATACTACAGATCTCTAGCAATTGTTTTTTTGCCTAACCTGATGTAGTCTTGTTTGGGAGCTTAGGTATCTGACCAGATATTTAGGGAGGCTCAAACACAGATTTAAAGAGTTTTTCTCTGTGTAGTGTGCTATTATTTGGAACAATGACCTACAAACTCCAGCTAGAATAGCATTCCTAAGCTCTCTTTTTGTTTTCTACTCAACTCAGTGAAATCAGTATGCTTTGAACTTCCTCTTCATGTGTAAAGGTCCAGATGGTCCTTTAGACAGAATCTCAGGCTTTTCCCTACCTCTCAGGATTAACAATCTCTCACGGCCTCTAGTCCAAAGTGAGAAAATGTTTGCTTATATGTTGGTTGTTTTTGTTTTATTTTGTTTGTTTTATATTTGTCTATAGTGGGACAATAAATATAGTACCAGATACCTCATCATAGTCAGAAGTGGAAATCTCTCCCATTTATTTTACAAGATTAGCAAAACACAGTCAAAGCCAAAAAACAGAGCATAAGAATAAATCAGAGCTCAATTTTTATTTATGTGTAGAAGCTCAATGATCTTAAATAAATTAGTGTCAAATCGATTTCAGCAATATATTAAAGAATAATGCCCTAGAACCAAATAAAATTTGTTTCAGGGTTTCTATAATGATTCAGTATTATGGAAGCTTAGCATTATGTACATAGGTCAAAGAAGAAAATCCTTTTAGTCACAAAAGTAGGTCCTCATAAATCTTTAGTGTATAGCTCATAAAATTAAAACTCTAAAAAAAAAAAAGCATATCCTGTTTAGAGCAAAAGTTAGTATCTTAGGATAATTGAATTATAAAATATTTGCAATAAGTATCTAAGGGCCAAAAGAAAGCCTGATAACATCACTTGTACTTAATATTTGTGTGGTACTCAAAACTCAGAGTAGTTCTAGAGATTAAACTGTTTTGAATAGCCCATCAATTATGATATCATCAATATCGTAAATAAAATTTCATAAAGAATTTCATAAATATTTGCCAACCTATGGGTCTTTTTTTCCCACTTTTGACTTTTAACTATCTGCCATTCTTCATTAAAGTTCAGGAGATAAAATATATATTTTTTATTGTCACCAGTATAAGCATGATAGGATTTCAGAGTACTCAAAGATTAGTTGCATTTAATTGTGGAAATTATACTCCTTGAGAAAGAAATATACACATACACGTATAATTTTCCTACAGTGATGGATACAAGTCAAGTGGGCACATTTTCTCTTACTTTGTAATGTTGGGAAAGGAAGGCCCCATGATCAACATATGTAGTGCAAAGCTGAAAGAAATCTAATAAGGCACAAAAAATAAACATATTTGAAGATAATATATAATAATGTTTGCTTGGGGAATATCTAAAGAAAACTGAATAAAAAAGAAAGACATAAAGAAGGAAGAAAGCAAGCAACGAAAAAAGAGGAAGGGAGGGAGGAAAGAAGGAAAAACGGAAGGGTAGATGTGGGGAGGGATGGGGGAAGGAGAGAGGAAGGAAGGAAAGTGAAAGAAGGAAAACGGAAAGGAAGAAGAGTTTGTGAGGTGATTGCTTAAAAAAAGTATGAAAGTCTTAAATGCTATCAAAAGCATGCAAAAAACAGACATTACAAAAATAATTAAAAATATTTTACTAAGAGAGATGAGGGCAAATATAAATGATATGACGTACAATACAAACATACCTTTTTATAATGTGCCTCACGGATACTGTGATTTTACAAATTAAAGACTTGTGCTAACCTTGCTTCAAGCAAGTTTACTGGTAATATCGTTCCAATAACTTCCTGTTTCTGTCTCAGATTTCAGTAATTCTTGCAACATTTCAACCTTTGTTTTATTATTACATCTGTTACAACAGACTACAGTCAGTGACCTTTGATGTTAACTATTGTGATTGTTTTGAGGCACCTCCAGCAGCACCCATGTAGGACAACAAATTTAATCAATCAATGTCACAGTGTTCTGACTGATCCACAGCAGTCTCCCTTTTCTCAGGCCTCCCTATTCCCTGAGGCACAACAGAATTGAAATTAGGTCAATTAATATCCCTACAAAGGCATGTAAATGTTCAAGGGAAAAAAGGAGTTGCATGTCTCTCACTTAAAAGCTAGAAATAACTAAGGTCTCTGAGAAGGCACACGGAAAGTCAAGACAGACTGAAAGCTCAGCCTTTTGCACAAGTTAGTCAAGCTGTGAATGCAAAGAAAAAAGTTCTTGAAGGAAATTAAAAGTGCTACTCTGGTGAACACGGCTATGACAAGAAAGCAACGCAGCCTTATTGCTGATAGAGAGAAGGTTCAAGTGATCTTAATAGACCAACCTAGACACAATAGTCCTTTAATCCAAATCCTAATTCAGAGCAAGGCCCTAATTCTCTTCAATTCCTTGAAGACCAAGAGAAGAAAAGTTTGAAGCTAGCAGCGGCTGGTTCACAAGGTTTAGGGAAAGCAGTCATCTC
Organism: Perodicticus potto; assembly: GCA_963574655.1. Taxonomy (NCBI): domain Eukaryota; kingdom Metazoa; phylum Chordata; class Mammalia; order Primates; family Lorisidae; genus Perodicticus; species Perodicticus potto. The sequence goes on from CAUYRH010180004.1 coordinate 25,459, forward strand.
TGTAACCTCAAAGTCTGACATGAAGTAGCAAGTGCGCAGGGAGAAGCTGCAGTAAGTCCTCCAGAAGTTCTCATTGAGATCTTTGTTAGCAGTATATTTTGACTGTAAATGAAACATCCTTTTTATTAGAAGAATACACCATGAAGAGAAGTGATCACCTTTCTTCAGAGAACAGGCTGAGTCTTTTGAGAGGCTTATGTAGCTGATATCTTTAAGTGGAAGCCAGTGCCCCACTAACATTCTGAAAATCCTGTGACCCCTAAAAATTATGCCTATCTACTCTTTCCGTGCTCTATACACAGAACAACAAAGTCTGGATGATAGCATATCTGTTTATAGCATGGTTTACTGAAAATTTTAAGCTCTCTGTTGAGACCTACAGCTCAGGAAAAATATTCCATTCAAAATATTGATGCTCATACAATAAACCTACTCACCCAAGAGCTCTAGTGGATGTTGCACAGATTAGTGTTATTTTTATGCCTGCTAATATAACTTTCATTTTCAAGCCTATGGATCAAGGAGTGAGTTTCAAGTCTCAAGTTTTGTTATTTAAGAGATACGTTTCATTAGGCTATATCTGCTATAGGTAGTGATTCCTTTGATGGATTCAGGCAAAGAAGATTGAAAACCTTCTGGAAAAGATTCACCATTCTACATGCCAGTAAGGGAAATTGTGATTCATGGGAGGAGGTCAAAATATCAACATTAATAGGAGTTTGGAAAAAAGTTCTAGACCTCAGTGGAGGAAGTAACTACTGATGTAATAGAAAGATCAAGGAGGTTGCAGATGAGACTGAATTGCTGCAATCTCCTGATAAAACTTGAATGGATGAGGACTTTTTTTTATAAATGAGTTAAAAAAGTGGTTCCTTGAGATGGGATGTACTTGTGGTGAAGATGTTGTAACCATTGTTGAAATGCCAAAGGATTTAAAATATTATTTGGATATAAGTTGAGAAAGGAGTGCAAGTTTTGAAATGATCAATTCCAATTTTCAAAGAAGTTCTACAGTTGATAAAATATGTTTAAGAAACACATTTTATAAGTTTATAACTGCCATAAATAGAGATTATTCTCACGGACCCAGACAGGGTCAATTGGAAACCTTCTGTATGTATAAGGAACACATGGTGTATATAAGGATTGGTATACTCTGTGATTCCAGGTACCCTCAGGAGGTCTTGTAGCATATCCCCTCTGGATGGAAAGAGAGTATTATATATTGGATTCATAAAAGTAAACTCTTAATTAATGCAGATACTTCCAAAATTAATATATAATATTTAAAAGTGTTTAATCCAAATATGAATGAAAAATTTTTATAATTTAACAAACTGATTCTCAACTCATCAGTAATTATAGAAAAGAATGGACAAGAACATTTTAAATTAAATTATTAACTAGCGTACACCTTCTCTTAGTAGATAATAGGATGCATTTTTAAAATACAGCAAATGAAGTGTTTCAGGTGCTATAATAGACAAAAAAAAAAAACCAGAACAAAAAATAGTTGATATACTCAGTACAATGTATTGAAACAAATTGAAAATTAGCTTTTAATTAGGCCATTACTACATGCTATCTATCAAAATAAGTTTCATATAAATTATGTAATGTAAAAAGCTAAATCATAAACCTACTTCAATGAAATTATAAGACGTATTAGTGTAATTTTTTAACTTTGAAAATATGAAAATCTAAGATGGTTATATGCTAAAAGAATTAAATCTTTAAAAATGCAAAACAAAATGTAGAGAGTGCATTTCTAACACATGCTGCAATTTAATGTTCATACATAAACAGTATTGACTATCAATTAGAATTTGAACTTTCAAATGATCAAGAGACAAATTAGCAAATCATAAGAGGTAAAAAGTAATTTGATAATAAATTAGTATAATATTCAAAGTTATCATTAATTCAAAAATTGAGAAAGCATAATGGTTCAGTGCGTAGGATTCATAAATGTAAAGTTAATAAGTGTGAGTTCCAGATTCAATCACTTTGTCTCTGTGAACATCAGTTTTCTCAAAAGCTTTTATGACTATCACATGTGTTATGATCTCATATGTCCTTTTATACTGTATGTTTTCACTTACTATTTATATTGCATTAATTTATTCAGTTTGTATTATTTCATGAAATAATGATATATCATCTTCACTTATAAAACTGGAAAATATTTTATTGTAATAATGACATATTTTATTATATAAATATCCATGAAGATTGGCTATAGGAAATCAGTATTCTCATATACTGAGAATGATTTTCATTTTTAGACAATTGTCTTACTATACAATAAAGGATCTATAAATAAGTTTTAGCTACAAAAAAAGTTTATTGATATATTCTTTGCAGCATTAGTTCCTAATTATGACTCCACTACTTACTAGATGTATGATTTTGAACAAGTTCATAGACCTTTCTGTGCCACAATCTCTTCATTTGAGAGATGGGGCTATTGACAACACTTGTTTGTAGGGATGCTTTAATCATTAGTTGATATTACCTTTTGAAAGTGGTTAGTAAACATTAATTATTATGACTCTGTTCAATGATGACTTTCATTATGGTGTATATTATTCAGAACCACCAAAGCAGGGACTTCTTTGTTAAAATAATTTAGGAGCTATCCAACCAAATGGAGTCAGAATCCATCATCAAATAAAAATGACAGAGTTTTCAAAGAATTCTCCATGGAAGTTCAGTTTGATAGCGGAGCCTCAGTAGGCTCTTGAGGAAGAGATAAGAGGATGACAATCAGCACCCTCGTAGGCACGCACGTGCTTCCCCACCAATAGAAGTCTATGTCTACTGTTAAACTACAAGAATTTCCCTCCAGATTTGTTTTTAGAAAGGATTCTACCTCTAAAATGTAAGAGCTACTCATTTAGACCACATACTGACAGAGAATGTTTGTATGAAATATTAAGTTTTAACGATCAGATTCCAAAATACAGTAGAACCTCTGTAAGTTGACCATCCAGGTGATGGAACAAAATAGTCAACATTCCGAGGTGGTCAACATAAGCAAATAGGCCTACCGTACTGATATGTGGATGGGGTGCATGTCCGGTCTATGAAAATTAGGTCAACTTAAGGAGGTGGTCAATATAGGGAGGTAGTCAACTATGGACATTCTACCATATCATAAAAATAAATACCATAGCTGCCATAGAAAATAAATACCATGGCTGGTTGTTGAGTTTAGGAGAATTATTTTCTCCTTTTTAGTGTTTGTATAATCTATCATGAGTCTATTGTTACTCAAATAAGATACTGTAAAATTTGCATAAAGTAATAAAGAAACTATTGGGAAGATATTAGGAAACTAATTTCGTTCTTTTAAAATAATTTAGAAAAAATACTCAATATTACCATTAGAGATAAACAAAATTGGTAATCTGCTTTTCTGCTGATTAATGGACAAAAATAAACAGGGTAATTTACATTGTCTTAGTAGAAATAGCAAATACATATTGAAATTCATACATGTATTTTAATGTTACAAGTATTATGTTCTAATACTACGTGTTTTATTTGTTAATATATTCTGAGGCAAATATATCAACCTTAATCTACTCAGCTATGGACTGTGGTCAGAATAACTGATTTGCAGGGTTGGATGCTTAGAGATGTTGTAGACAAAAGGCCTCATGTATAAGCGGCACAGAAGAGAGGCTAATTTTAACTTCATACTTCATTTATTCAGCTAACTTAAGGAATAAAAACTTAAAAAATACTCAAATCCCAATATATAATTGTCTTGAAAAGCAAGGAATATAACTTCAAAAGGTATTTGGCATTTAATTTGTTGCTAAATTTCATAATAAATTCCACATGTCATAAATGAATTATACTTTGGAAAAGGAAATATTCTGTTAATTTTTTTAAGGTGTGAGTCTAGAGACTCTCCGGAATAACGTTGATTTTCATGAATTTTCCTTGCCTTTCAACTTCTCTTTTCATGAAATGCTGCCTGTGTTACTAAAAGATTGTTTGCATTTCTTATAGATTTGTTCTTGTTAATATTTTATTAGTTTCTATTTTTAGATTTAATAAAACACTATACCTAATTCTTTCTCTCCAGTCTTTGGTAAGTTGATTGTGCTAAAAATTGAAGTGCTTGGGAAATCTGTTGGTTGTGCACATTTTAAAAACTCTTTTTACAATAAATTGCAGGGTTTCAAGCTTCCAAGTGGCCACCAGCCTGGAGCACAGCTCATTGGCAGGGGCCTACACACCTGTTTGGCTCCCTTGCTGCCTCTGTCCTTCCCCTTGGTGGCCACCACAGCTGAGTGGTGACATTTACTTTTTGCTTTTATTAAATGGCAAATAAATCTTACACTACAAAAAATTTTTATGATTTAAACACACAGGTTAAATAGAAATTCTATTTGCACAGTATTTCCTTACACCTTTCATGAAGATAAAAACTCATTTGAAAATCTATATGATAAATGATGTTTGTGATAGCTCAATTTTAAACTGGGAAACAGTCTAGCAAATATCCATTCCACTGGTAATAATATCCAGCCATTCACTTAGCACTGATGAGGCGCCACCCATTTGGCTAACATTTTTTCATATAGTTGTGTTTTAATTTCTACAACTTTATAAACTAAGAAATGTATTGAACATGCACTTTGTATTTTCAAAAATTAAGATGAAAATGATCAAATTAATGAAACACTCCTTTTTTTGACTTCAAATTTCAGATGAGACATTTGCTCATTTTCTTTAGTTATTCAACTTCTGGTGATAGGAATTTGTGTTATTGATGATTTTTCCAGAACTATTTCCAAGACAGGTGCATTTTGGGGAAGTTAATTTCAGTGATAGGAGGAAAAAATGACTATCATTCTAAAAGGGATGGGAACACATTTTAAAGTGAAAATGCTTACGATTTTTTGGGACAAAGCTGTGGTTTGCTCCTTCAACTATTCAAGCCCTCTCTGTCCTTCGTACACTTGACATTGACCCCGACCTGCCCGTAGAACAGCAGCTGGTGCTCATCTGTATCCTGGACTCACAAAGGTGTCTGGAATGGATGAGTGCAAGAACTGTCAAAAGAAGTTGGATTATATTTATATTATTTTATTTTTCTCAAAAACATCCCAGGTCAAGTCAACTAAACAAAATAAGAGACAATGAAGTTATACTCTTAGGAAGGAATTTTCTATCTTTCAAACTAGAATATAGTTGGTTACTACCCAATTTAGTGCACTTTGAAAACATTGATAAAATTACATTAAAAAAATTATTAGATATCTTCAAAGGAATGATCCATAGAAAAATAAGGTGATTTGAATATTTTATACACAAAATTCATCATGGGTTGAAAAACACATTTGTTTAAATATTCTGGCTAACAGTGAAGTGAATTTGTTTGAGTAAAAATAACATGATCAGCTATGCACATATATGCAGTTTTAACAGCTCAAATCAGTCTTCTTAATTATTAATTGTACAATTGGCTATTGAGAACTATTGCTTTTGAACTAGAGGTAAGCAAAAGTATGATAATGCATTTAAGTTGATCAGTAATATATTAATACCCTGAATACTGAGTGTCTACACAACAAAAAAAATATTACTTTAAAGTTCATTGTACTGATGTATTTAATTGGGAATATGGTTTTTGTAGTATGAAAAAGTAAATGCAGAGTTTGTGATTACCTGTTGAATTTCGACAAGGCATATAAACAAATAAGATAATTTAATCTAAGGCAAAGCAGATATTGGCATGAGTTACAAAGTTTGCTTTTGCTGCTTGATTAAATTAATCTGGAGAATGCCTAACTCATTTCTTTCTATAACAACCAAAATTGATTATGTCTGTATTTTACTTCTTAGCGGCTTGGATACTGTCAGTTTAAGGGGGATGGAAATACTGTTGACTATAACAAACACTGTGCAAATTTGACAAATGTTTGAACATCAAGTTCTTTACTTGAAATAAAGTTGCTCTGGAACAATGGGGAAAGAGTAGATTGATTTTCATAACAATAGATTAAACGGATTGCTTAGTGGTGAGTTTGAAAACTTCATATAACCAGTGACATGCCTTCTGCTTCTGTCTTTACATACACCTGTACATTTGCATATACTCAGCAAAGTTTACCAACCATGTTTAATACCTTAATGATGTCAAGAAAGACAAATGCCTGAGGAAAGTTTTAAGATAATGACCTAAACTTTAAAAGGCTAAATAGAGAACAGCAAAGTGTAAAGTGACAGTGATGAAGACAGCATCAAGAATTAAACTCATCTGGAGATTGAAAACAGTAATGCAACAGATTGATTTTTTATTATTCAGTTCTATTCTTTCTCTCACCTCTCTTGCCAAAGAAATACTTTCAAAGGAATTTTAAAACAAGAGCTTGCTTTTAAGAAGGCATTTGCTAAATAATTTAATCTACACCATAAGGTCAGTTCTTTGTCAGTAATCGAATTTAAAAATACCAATTACGTGTTTTCCTTTTCACATGATTTTACTAAGTCAAAGCAAAAATCAAAAAAAAAAAAAAAAGTCAGCTGAACTAAACTAGCTAACCTAACGTAGGCTACATAAGTGACCTAAATTATCTAGACTCCACAATTAAATTCATTCTCATTATTTAAAAGTTGAGTATGTTTCAGAACTGAGTCAATATCTTTATATCTTCATTTGATATTGATTAATCCTACTAAGATCTTATTTCTAGTGCCTTTTTTACTAGTAGTGGATAAACTGAAAATTCAGTGAATACTTTTCTTTTCAAATTATTAAATGTGAAGCTCATTTCCTTGAAATAAAAGAACTCAAAGAGCCTGAATTAAACATACTTTGGAAACCATGCTGTGAATTGTGGTCATTGTTTTCATCGCCAGCTAAAAGAGATCTTGTTTACAGAAATTACCTGGTAGGAATAACACTAATAGGAGTTTCCTTTTCCTTTAACCTTTGCCAAATTTCTGTTCTATTATTTTACTCTGAATTTCCAGATCACTTCTGTGTGTCTATTTCACACATAATCTCCATCTGTTGCATTAGAACTCAAGAATTTGTTGTTTAATAATGCATTGTCTCTTATTTTTATCTAAAAAGTATAGAATAAAATACTAAGCTTCACTTTTTCACAATAATCTGGATCATAAGTTATATATCATGATATATATATATATAGGCAGAAATAAATTATTTTGAAAACACAGTAGTAGATTATAATCAGATTTCTTATTTGTCAATTAAATTTTAACAAGGAATGGTTGTATACATTATAATATACATCACAAAATGTGTATCAAATTTCTTCAGAAGAAATTGTAGTGCTTTTAGTTTACCCAAGTAATCCTTTCTTTAATCTATAGGACTACTATTATGGACTACTGTGATGTTATTTTTTTTTTTTTTTTTGAGACAGAGCCTCAAGCTGTTACCCTGGGTAGAGCACTGTGGCATCACAGATCACAGCAACTTCCAACTCCTGGGCTCACGCAATTCTCTTGCCTCACCTTCAAGTAGCTAGGACTACAGGCACCCACCATAACTCCTGGCTATTTTTTGGTTGCAGTTCAGCTGGACCAGGGTTTGAACCTACCACCCTCAGTATATGGGGCCAGCGCCTTATCCACTGAGCCACAGGCGCCACCCAACTGTTATGTCATTTTAGCCAATAGGCAAACTAAGTTTTAGTAGGCTTTAATTTATTATAAATAAAATAAACACATGTATTCCTCTATGCATTATTGAGTATTCACAGAGTAAATGTGACTCTGTTTACCTTAGAAGTCATAGAGAGTTGCTGTTTTAGACTTATTATGGTTGAGATTGTTTGCATATAATATACATGTATGCGTATTTATACATATGTACATATATGCTGCATATATACGTATATATTAAAATTATAATGCTCAGTACATACTGATAATGTTTGTTATCTTGTATATTGTATCTTGAATCTCTTGTAATTGCAGAAGTCAAACATGACTTGAGAATTACAATTTTAATACAGTTTTTTCTTAAAATATAAACATTTTGGGAGCAGAGGCAAGATGGCAGACTGGAGCCAGCTTTCCACAGAGGCTCCCATCCAGAAGGAGAGTTAAAGGACAGAAGTTTAGCAAGAAAGCCGATGATTTGGAATTGAGCAAAGAGAGAATGTTGAAGAATGCACATAAACCCTGCTGAGGAGATCTGCGACCCC
>CAUYRH010180009.1:0-28253 GCA_963574655.1 Perodicticus potto
AATTTAACAATTTTTCCAGTAATGTTTTTACATTTTCAGTTGCGGCCCGGCCCACGCAATTTTTTTTTTTGGTTGTTTTTTTTTTTTTTTTTTTTTTTTTTTGCATTTTTTTGGCCAGGGCTGGGTTTGAACCCACTAGCTCCAGCATATGGGACCTGTGCCCTACTCCTTTGAGCCACAGGCACCGCCCTATTTGCTTGTTTTCTTAATCTCCTCCGACCTGTGATGATTCCTCAGTCTTTCCTTGTCATTACTTGTCAAGAATTTTGTAGTTGGTATTGCCCTTCAGTGTCTTTTGTTTCATTACTATTAAATTGAAGTTACATGTTGTGGGACTAATACCGTAAGGAAGATGGGCCCTTTTCAATCCATGTACCATATCAGGCAGAAGTACATTATTTAAATGTTTTGTTTTGGCAGCATACACCTTGATCACTTAGTTAAGGTAGTGTCCATTTTTACCATTTTTCATTTTGTAATCAATACAGATTTAGGAGGAGACACTTTGACACCTGTGAGTATGATATTTGTGTATAATCTTCTTGTCTTTAATTATACAATGTTATCCAAACTTATTTACGTCAGATCCTGTCTTTTTTACCTCCTCAAGTGCCGTTATGTAATTCATTTGTAATACAGACAAATTCATTTATCCATCTGCATTCTCTGCATATCATGATAGAAATTTTCACATTTTCATGCTATAAAATTCTGTCTGGGCGGCACCTGTGGCTCAGTGGGTAGGGTGTCATCCCCATATACCAGGGTTACGGGTTCGAACACGATCCCAGCTAAAGTGCAACTAAAGGGGACCGGGCGCTGTGGTGGGCGCCTGTAGTCCCAGCTACTCAGGAGGCTGAGTCAGGAGGATCAGCTAAGCCCAGGAGTTGGAGGTTGCTGTGAGTGTGACGCCATGGCACTCTGCTGAGGTTGATAAAGTGAGACTCTGTCTCAAAAAAAAAAAAATTAAAATTCTCTGTCTGTGATTTATAGCTATGGGTTTTTATAAGTGGATGTAGTCATCTTTCCACTACCGCAAGAAAGAACATGAAGCATTTTTGACCCTCAGTTTCCCTCATGCTGTCCCTTTTAGCCACTTCTTCCTCTGGCACCCTCTGATTTCTCTTCCCTTCTTACAGTTTTGCCTTTCTAGAATATCATATAGATTTAATCATATAAAACCCATCTTATGAATTTAGCCTTTGTTCATTTGACGGAATATATTTAAGACCCTACATGTGTGACTTAATAGTTCCTTTTTATTGCTGAGAAGTATGCCACAGCATGGATGTACTGTAGCTGACACCTAGGTGGTTGTTAGATTTTGGCAATCATGTATAAAGCTGTGGTAAATATCTGTGCACTACTTTTTGTGGGAATTTAAGTGTTCATTTCACATGTGTTGAACCTTGGAGAGAGATTTTAGGGTATAATGGTAGATGTATCACTTTATGTGGAACAGTTTTTAAAGTGACTATAACATTGGCTCAATCCGAGTAACTTCCAGGCGTTGCTGTATATACTACTGTAGACTTTCTAGACACTGTACACTTAGGCGACATTGAATTTATTTGAAAAATTTCTATGGAATTCTACTCCATGTAACAGAAACATTAGATCATTCTTTGAGTATACAATCTTTCATAAGAAGCTTTAGAATTTTATGTATTTAAGAAACTTAATATTTAATTATGAACCAAAATTAAAGATTGGACTCCTTTATACACATGTGTGTGCATATATATTTTTTTACATTAGGGTCATTACCACTCTACTAGTGATGCAGTTTCCCACAACTCACTCTACTAGTGATGCAGTTTCCCATTGCAAAAATAATGGGACACAAATCCCATTATCCTGGGCTTACGGGGACTCACAAATCAACTTGATCACAGTCCCCATTCTCTGGGCCTGTGCAGGTCCAGGGACCAGCTAGACAAGTGTTCCACCTCAGCTGCCACGCCTGGAGCAGCCAGCGCATCACAGGTGGGACCACCTTTCTGCACAGTGGTAATTTTAAAATTAACTTCAGCTCCCAGGCCCCTGGTGTTAGCGATTGACATATTTCAGACACAAACTCCTTCTCCCCAAACCCTCACCTCCAGGATGAGAAAAGCTACATATAAACCTGTAGACAGAGGCCCAAATGGGCTGCCTACTTGGGGACCCCTCTCTCCAGTGCCTGAGGCTTTTTTATTTCTTTCTCTTTCTGCTTCTCCTTATCTATCAAGAAAATCTTTTCTGTCCTTTCGCTTAACTCCTGGTGGTCATCGAATTTCTGAGACCAAGGACCCAGCAGAGAGATTCCAGTCATGTTAGCATGAAAATCAGATTATAAAATATTGTTTTTAACTGTCGGTTTCAGTTATATCTGTTCTTTTTCCTCCATCTCCTTCTTGCATGTTTTTCCAATTCCTTTGCAATTTTCTCTTCTTCCTTTGAAGCTTTACTTCTTCTCTTTGGTCTTACTTGTTTTATTGTGCTCGTTAATAGTGACGAATAAAAGAATTTTTTTACATTGCAAAATAAGACCTAAACAGTATCTGTATACACCTTAGAAATTAGAATTTATCTGCTAGTGTTAAGAAAATACCATTATTTCTCTTATTTATTTACAATTACCACTATCACTCTATTTTGAATTTGCATTTTATGTTACATATAACTTTAAGATATCATAGTTTGATTATATTTATCTTCAACTCCTAAAATAGCCCCAAATTACTTAATTTCTCTAAACCTTTGTTATCTAAACTTTAAAGTGAGTGGTTGTTTTGAAAAAATTCTTTACTTTAAACATGAAAATTAGTTTAACATTGTCATTTAAATCTATTATTATGTATAAAGCTCTTAAACCATATTTACAATATACTTGTTATTTTCTCCATGTGCTATAAATCTCTGTGACTAGCTTCAACTCTGTACAGTATCTAGAGAAACAAAAGTATGCCAAAGTAATTGTAGAGTTGAATTAGGTATGTGTACATTTGTGTAGTATTAACTAAAGACAGTTTGTCTATTAAACATGGTATTGAGAAAAAGGTAAGGTTAATGATTTATTTAAACAAATACTTTCTTTCTTGATTATACTCCTGCTCGAGATACTTCCAAAGGTAAAACTGAATGAAATGAATGTGCGCAAGTAACACATTAAATGGATTTCAAAAACTTGATCATTGATCTGTGTCTTTCTGTATCAAATCACATTATGATGATTCATTATATTCCAAATATGGGCATTGAAAGATTCCTGAGCTAATTGTTAGTGGGACACAAGAGTGTATATTATATATAGTTATTTAGGTTCCCTTGGAGAAGTAGATTACAAGATAATAGGCAACTAATCTGTTCCTTCTACCACTTAGGAAAATGCCTAAACTTTGCCTGGATTTCTATGAGTTATTAGTTCTCTTTCCACAAATATCACTTGAAGTTGCTTCATTTGCTGTATAAATGTTATTTCCTTTTTTAAATTAAATCATAGCTGTGTACATTAATGGAATCATGGGGTACAATGTGTTGGTTTTATATATGACAATAACTAAGAAAACGCCATGAAAGCTATGTTAACCAGTTCAATAAATGTTATTTCTAAAAAGTACTATATTCCTCTTTGAGATTTCTCTTTCAGATATTACCTAACTTTATATATTAAGTACTGTATTTAACTTCTAAATGACTATTGGTATTTTAAAATATCATATACATTTGGCCACAACATTTATTTAAATAATAATGAGCAGATCCTATATCGATTTCAATGTTTATAGCCAAATAGTCCAGGAAAGCCTTAACAATATATATGTTCATTTTTATGAAAATGATTGATAAATACAGTTCCTCAGACGCAGGAGTTTTAATGGTAATCACGTTTCTTATATAACATACCTAATTGTTTGTTTGAGGATGCTTGAATGTGGCCACACTGATTTTAATTAGAAACAATGTCACTAAAGAAAAAGATATGAACTCTATCAAGATAAATTTATAAATTTGAAAAGACTTTCAAAACTAAAATCTAAAAATAAAAAAATAAATTTCTTTCAGAATATGATTTTCATTTCTAATTTTTCCCTAGTGGAGGTGTAGAGATGCCAAGATAAAAATACATAAATATTTCCTCTCCCTGAATTTCAAGTTAAGCAAGCTTGTGTAATTATTGTAGAAAATTTATCATACTCATCTTTTTGTGTTTCTACTGTCAGCATTTTACAATAAAAATGCATCTCAAAAGTGTAATGAGCAATCTTATGTTGTGGTGAACGCATCCAGCTGTTCTCTCTTATTATAATTTCTCCCTGTGAAATAGGAAGAACAGGTGGTAGGTTGTGTGTTGGCAAAAGAAAAGGACAAGGATGATTCTTTCAAATTGTGTAAATGGTCTCAAGTCAGTTATTTTTCCAAGAGTCTCAACTGTTTCAACTAGAAAATGTTTCTTTCTAAGCTGCTTAATCCTGCCAAATTCTATTTTAGCCTATTTCATATCTGGGGTTTTGCCACAAACACGAATTCTTCTGTGGTCAGTGTGGTAAATGAAACTTTAATCCAGAAACAGTCTGTCTGCATTAGTTTTAATGCAATATATTCTGTATTTCTTGCTGAATTGTCAACACTTTTGTTTAAGCTAATTGCTCAAAACTTTGAAAATGCAAGTTGTTGTTGTTGCTCGTATTAATATATGTATATATATTTTTTCTTTTAAATATTTATTTGTGTCTGTTTACATCATAATGAAATTCTTTAATAGTACCTAAAAGAAAAATTATTAAAAATTAGAGTAAAATCTCATTTCTAAACATAGATGTATTCTTAAATTCCAAATGGATAAAATCAAAATTTCAAAACTATTATAGCTAAGTATGCCAAAAATTTTGTGATTGAGGTACATGACCAAGGATGTTTACCATAAGTATATTATTTTGATTATTAAGAATGTATCTGTTAAGGTGGGGCACAGTGGCTCACATCTGTAATCCCAGCACTCTGGAAGGCAAGGCAGGTGGATTAATTGTAATTTCTAAATTATTTTTAAAGCTAACATAAATAATTCAGTTTTTAAATATATATTGGTCATCAACAAGGAGTTGTTCATTTTCCTCTCTTTCCAAAACAAGAGAAAACAAAACCAAAACTAAGGAAGTATACATGTTTACAAAAAATATGAAATTCTGGCTATATAATTTACTCACCAAGACCTTGTCTAGGTAACACTGCAGTTCTTTAGAGAGGAATAAAATTATATTTTTAGTCCTTATCTTTTTCAGTACTGATAAAGTGTATTTCCTTGCAATTTCTTATCCAGTTCATGGATATCTTTTCACATTAGACACTTTTTGTTTAGTAATTAACAAAGGAGAATCTGTCGAATATTTAATGTTTTCTTTGACACAAGATATTCAAACAACTCTTGCAGAGTCACAGTAAGAATTAATCTTCCTTTATTGTCATTTAGATTAACTCTGGGGAAATTACACTATGAAAATTGTTGTATAATTATCAAGTAACTTCTTTAATGGTTTATTGGTTTATATTTAGCTTCTTTTAAAAAATAAATTCTCAATTTTGTGCTAAATATGCATCTAAACTACACCCTTTTATTTGCAGATATCTTTAAATACAAGTTTGTCTCTTTCACCTTTAGAAGTCTATCTTGGCAGAGCAATATTATTATTTTACGTTCCAGGAAACAAAATGAATTAATAAAAATTCCAACAGAAGATATCCAAGGTCTGTGGAGTTGACTAATTGAGTTAGAATATCAACAGTGATTACATATTATTGTGTTAATTTCAATTACTGATATGTTCCTTGTGATTACCACACAAAGGGAGAAAATGTTTCTTTTTGTTGAGTGCCTGGAGAACTCATCAATAATACATACATATTTGACAATTAGAACCTGTATTTTAATCAATAACTTTCTGTCTTGTAATAATGGATTTAAACATCTGTCATGTGATTTAATTGTTTATAGCATCCCAATGAGTAACAAATATATGAAATTACAATGTATGTAATGCAAAAATTGAGTGTTCAAAGTTTTCTCTGTTGTAGATGTCTCCCACATCACTTAAAATCTTGTGTTTAAGAGCAAGTGTGGTAGCTCACACCTGCAATTCTAGCACTCTGGGAGGCCAAGGCAGGTGGATTGTTGGAGCTCAGGAACTCGAGACCAGCCTGAACAGGAGCAAGATCCATCTCTACTAAAAATAGAAAATAACCGGTGCATGCCTGTAGTCCCAGCTACTTGGGAGTCTGAGGCAAGAGGTTCACATGAGCCCAAGAGTGATCAAGAGTTTGAGGGTACTGTGAGTTATGATGCCACTGCACTCTAGCCTGGGACAACAGAGAGAGACTCTGTTTAAGAAAGAAAGGAAGGAAGGAAGGAAGGAAGGAAGGAAGGAAGGAAGGAAGGAAGGAAGGAAGGAAGGAAGGAAGGACAAAACAGAAAGAAGGAAGGGAGGGAGGGAAAAAGAAAATTTGTGTTTAAATATGAGAATTAAGTTGTTTCTTTATTCTATATATGTAAAACTGTTAGTGCGCCATTCTTGTTAGAGATGAGAATACAAATATTAATTTCAAGGTAACACAACTCTTAATTGAATAGTCATGTTAACAATGCAATCATTTGGCTAAGATTAAAAGTAATGCATTTAGAGGACTATTGCTTTATATATTTCTCAGGGAATATTTACCTTACTAATTATATAAGCATGATTTTAAAATTTCTCAAAAAAATTAGCATTTTTAATTGTCTTAATTACAAAGCAAAAATTCATAGTTGTAACCAATTTAAACAAAGGGAATTTGTGGCTAGAATAGTTTAACTCCCTAAACCCAAACCTACTATCTGAGAGGAATAATGCCCTGCTCCCCACCATAAAAAAATGCCAACATTTTATTGTATAATTTGCTGCTCCATCCCTGTATCATCCATCAATGTGTGAATACATTTAAAATAATTCTGGAATACTTTATATGTTCTTAAAGTATATTTAGAAGTACACCAATTAAGATGTCTAAGTATTATCTTTTTATTCCTGATATACCTTTACAGTTTCTTTAAGGATAACTGGCTTGTTAAAATTTTATTAAGTATTCCTTTATCTTGATTTTGCTTTCCAGCACAATTATATCAAGTCTTATATTTCCAACTATTTCAGTTACCACACTCTTGTCCATTTTTCTGGCCAAACCTTCATTGTCTAATATTTATAGAGATGTATATCTGATCAAATTTTAACTATACTTGTTTTAGCCTAACAAAAATGAAAGAAAAACAGTTTCTGCATTGTTACTTGACTGCCATATTGGTGCCAAATGGACAAAAGAGCACATTATGGCAAAATGGTGACTTTATGTCCTATCCAAAATATGTAGCAAACAGTCAGCTCCATGGAGGAAAGCAATTCTTGTACTAATGGATTTTCTACCTTTTTAAAATAAGCTGGAAATCTTTATTATGATATAAAACATACTGGATTTTTATTTGGTAATAATTATATAAAAAATCGTGGTGCATATAACTATCAGATAGTGAATGTTTATATTTTAAGCTTATTGTATGAATAATTCTTCACAGTAATGGCAGAAACAGTAGAACCTCCATAGTTGACCATTTCCTCACATTGACCACCTCCTTACGTTGACCTAATTTTCATAAACCGGACATGTACCACATACTCAATGGAAATTCCTTATGTTCACCACCTCTGTATGCTGACCAGTTACAGTTACATAGGTGGTCAACATACAGAAGTTCTACTCTATATATTTTTAATTTATAGTGTATTCATCATTCTAAATCTTGTAATATTCCTAATATATTTTATTAGGACTAAATATTTTAAGTTCTTTAAAAATTTCATTGTATTTTCAATTTTAAGTTAGAGTTACAAAAAGCACCTTGATGTTATTGGTTTGCTATTTTATATATGAAGTCTTAGTTTTCATATATATTCTTAATTTCATATCTGAAACAGACTTATTTTGAAATGAACTTTGCAATTATCATCACTGATCTCTTGTTTTAAGCAGCAAAATACGTACTTTCAACTTGACTGTGATGGCATAGTAGGTAAAAAAGCAAGTGTCCTTGAAGATGATGACTGAAAATGCTGGCAGTCATATATCAAAACCAAAATAACCTCTTTGAAACATCGGAGAACAAGTTTTGAGGAAGGCGTAATTTAATAGGACCAAAACTCCCTTAGAAAACAAAACCAAAAGCACATTGAATGCTCATGCCAGTTTTGTCTCGCCTCCATGTGTCAATTCTTAAGCTGTGGAGGAAAAGGGCTGGGAAGTCAGATGGAGAGGTGCCAATAGGAAGCAGATACTCCAGCTGAGCTTTCAGCAATAATATGGGCCAGGCAGGAAAGTAAAATGAGACTTGCCAAAGTAGCAAAGCTTGCTTGGCTTAGATCTTAGAGACATGAGATGAGGAAGTCTTGTTACTCAATTGTTAGTTTTCGGGAAGATTATTTAATGCTAAACATCGAGACAATGTCAGACTTCTGCTTCTAGGAAAATAGAGTAGAGCCAGACATATTTCTCCTAATTCTTCCTGGTCTGGACTTCCAAAAATCCCCGGAATTAACTTTTAACACAAACATACAAGGATTTGACAGAATTGAGAACAGACCAGAGAGGGCTGTCATGACCTCAGGATGAGCACTGTAGCAGACGTTATGGGTTTGGATTGGCCTCATTTCCTCCACACAGGGCAGAATAGGTCAGCAAGCCAGAAATTCCATCAGGATGAACAAAAATGTGCCCCTACAAAAGCTTGTTCCCTGACCAAAAGACAAGAAACAAAGAAAATTATCAAGAGGGAAAACTTTTAGACAACAAATGTCAAATACCACAGGGAAAAAAAAAATCTGCCCCTACATTCACCCATGTCAGGAAGTGCCAGTAGGAAAGCACAGGTTTCCCTCCTCACCAGGCTGGAAGTAGAAATTTCACACTGCCAGAATCCTGTCAAAGAATGTTGAGTAGGGAGCCAGGGAGTTGAGATTTTCAACCCCTCAGGCAGTAGCACAGTGAGGAAATAATGGTTTTCTTAAATACGTGATTCTATATCAAATGGATTTACATAACAAAAAATTAATCTTGACCTCTGCTATAGACGTAACATCAATAATAAATGAACAGCAGACTCAAACGTGAAAGGTAAAACAAGAAAATTTTAAGAAACAATCATAGGTTAATTTCTTTATTAACTTTGAGAACTAAAAGATATTAAACAAGACATCATATACTAATCATAAAGTAAACATTTGATAAATTGAACTACATTAAATATAAGAACTTATGTCTTCAAAAACGACCTTTAAGAAAGTGACTTGGCAAGCCACAGAGTGAAAGTATTAACAACACACATATCTAATAAGATACTTCATGCAGAATGGATAAAAAACCAAAATAAATCAGTTAGGGGAAAAAGAACTACACAGTAGGAAAACAATGCAGAGTCTTGGTCATATACATCTTTAAAGAATACATTCTACATACAAGTAGAATGATTTTGAAGTATTTCTTCTGTTTCTGTTGTCTGTAAGATTTGGCATGATCTGTTTTTTGAAATATCTTATACTTTTATTTATAAGAATACATTCCTATAGTCAATAAATAAAAACAAAACTACAGGATTTCATTAGGAATTGGGAAAATTAAAATGCAAACCAAAATAACACTGACAGAAGGAATATTTTCATAGTAGGTCTTTGTTCTTTCTACCAGACTCAGTTTTATTTTATTTATTTATTTATTTATTTATTTATTTATTTATTTATTTAGGCCAGGGATGGTTTTGAACCTACCACCTCTGGCATATGGGGTCAGCGCCCTACCCCTTTGAGCCACAGGCACTGACCAGAGACTCAGAAGTATACTTCCTTATTATCTCAATGAATTTATATAAAAAAATTTACTATATCACTGTTTCAGAAAATTTATGAGGAAATTAGATCTAAAATAAATAAAGACCTTTACGTGTCAAGATTGTAAACTGAGTACAGAGTAAAGAATGTTGACTGAGAAGCAGTTTCACAAAAGAATGTGAAGTAGTCGTATACCACAAAGGAGCGGTTAAAGTTATTTCAGAGGATAACTGCATAAAATGATAAGTTACCCCAGACTTAGAGGTTTCCAGAAGCTAGCAGAAGAGTATCGTCTTCCCATTCTTGAGTTTTCAGAGGTGTGTGTTAACATCTTAGGAGCGCGTTCCATGATAGATTGCATCATCCTACTCCTTCTCTACTTGAGCCTTTAAATTTGCATTTAAACTTGTAAGGTCTGCCCATTCAAATTTTGATGAAGCTATATGCTAATGATTAAATTCTGGATCTGATTTTTTATAATAGTTTTCAAGCAATAAGTTCCTAATAGTGATTTCATCTTTGAGTTATCAAGTTCTAGATTCTCCAACAGTGTTTACTTCCAGTGGCCACTTCTGATACTGATAGCAATGACCTTATTTTGACAAGATTTTTTTTTAAGATGATAGAACATTTACAAATGGTTATATTATCTTGTTTTCTCCAAGTCTTTATCTTGTAAAATTATCACAAGAAAAAAATCATTGTGTTATCGTAAGAATAACACAGCTATTAAAAAACAGCAAGCCTGAAATCTACTTCAAAAACATTATGTGTATTTACTAATTCCTACTTTCTTTAATACGCAATTTTCATAGTCTTGCTAAGGCACACAATGTATGTTGTAAAGTCTTTGGTAAACACTCTTCAATGGGCTTATACATGTTTTTGTAACATGGCTAAAATTATTTAAGCATACATTTGTTTTGCACATCATGCTGCTGAAATTCATATCTTACAATTAATTACACATGCATACAAATATTTTGGATATTTGTCACTTACTGACTATACAATAATTATTGTTTACATTTACTATAATGATTATTGTTATTAAATTCAAAACAGAAAACAATCGTGATACCACATATTGATGGAAATTCTTATTTTAAAACTTACTAGACAAAGAGATTCTGATTACAACAATAATCTGAGAAGACTATCATTTGAAACTTTATTATAGTCTTAAATGTTAATGAAAATTTTCAGTGATGAAAAGTCCTCAATACTATTGATTGATCCACATTTTTAAGGGCAAAAAGAAACATATTTCATTAGGGGGTTTAGTCATTGATACATTTATCACATGGAAACCTCTCTTATATTCAGCCTGTCCAACAGTGAAATGTAGCCTGTGGTAAGAATTTACAGCCACAATATGAGATTCATAGCCCATCCTATTATTTATCATAGAAGTCTCTTGAATACTAGCAAAGTTATAAATGGTGAATTAAATCACAGAAATGTAGTTGCAATTCTATCTAGAGCTTCTCTTAAAAAAAAAGTTTGGGTAATGATTCTCATAATATAATTTAGTTCTATCGCTTAATAACTATTTTATTAGAATAAAATATACAAGATTAAGTTACCTAATTGGCTAAATGAATCAATTAGATCCATTGAGGAGAAATCTTGAGAAACATGATAAATTGCTGAATTGAAAAGTCTACAGGTCAGTGTTAGTATTTAGAGTTAAGTACACTCCTACAGAGCCTTTGTTTTACTTATAATGTGAATCAACGTGGAAATAAATGTTGAAACAAAGTCTTAGAAAAAATAGATTTTATTTGTTTATGAAATTCAAATAATTGGGTATTGGCATATTCACTCTGTCTTGTCAGATTAATCTATACCTTGACAACAATCTAACAAATATGAAATTTATACTTATTTTCTGAAGTTATTTTTAAACTTCAACCAAAATATTAAGAATATAAACCATATGTTATTATAAACAAAAAATTGAATGCTAAAAATTATTTATTAATTATAATATTTATATCAAGAAACAAGGAGAATATGATTTTAATAAAATTAAACAGAAATTATAATTTACTAACTGAAATAAAAAAGTATGAATTATAATCTAGCTTCACTCACACAGAATCTTTCTATTAAAAATGTACAAATGAAGGAAATGATATCTACAAAAGAAAAATGAGGACTTCATAGATAAAATGAGTAGTTATATCACAAGTTTTTATATTTTAGTTTTTTATACACAGCTAAAAATATATAATGTATGAATTGATGACAAATCCTCACGATGTAAAATTTTAACTGGCACCAATAAAGTGATAAAATGAAATACATTCTTAGCCACTATGTTGCCCAGGTGAAAACGTTTCTCATCAAATCTATTATCATATAAACTGATTCCAGAAATAATTATGATATATAACTTTCTTCAAAGATATCCATATATGCTGATGTACAAATAATGCACTAGAAGATGGAAATTGTATTTTTATGTAAAATATAAAGGTATTAATGCAGTTGAGAACTTAGTTGAAAACAAAAAAAGATATCAATAAGGTATAGGTACCCACACAGTGATAAAAATAACATGTATATAATTTTAAAATAAGTAAAAGAAAATTCAGTCCATGAAATGTGAGGTAGGAAACAGAAAGGGTAAAGAAAATTGTGCACAGAAAACTCAAGGTGATGAATGTAAGTTCTAGTTAGACTATAATTATAACAATTTGGGGTAATAAATGTTCAGTAACTGCGTAAAGAAAATTAATTTGATGACACAAGAAATTGCTGTTACGCCAAAGAATCATTTAAAACTAAAGGATATAGAGGATTCAAATATTAAGTAAAGGACAAGAACACATTACCAAAAAGAAACATGAGTTCAAAATTTTAATATCGGAAAAAGAAAATAATAGCTCACATAATATCATAATAAAAAAATACATGTGCCAGCACATGTATTTGAGACAGAAACATTTTCACAGGATAAAAGAGACAGATTAACAATTATAGGGGGAAAAGCTACAGTTCTAGCTATTAAATGGATTGCAACCTCTTCTCTTGCAACCTCTCCTCTTCTTTTGGATCTCCATGTTTGTATACTAACTGTAAAATTTTACCCCCTCTTTCTTAATCAAATTATCACAGCAGTAATTATCTTCTTTTTTCTCCTCTGTTTTTATTTTTTCTTTTTAAATACCTTCCAGATTATGCCTATCCATATTAAAAAGGTTTTTTTCCCTCATATTTTGTAAATGTTCTTTAGACTTTTCCATCATAACCAACGCTATTTGTTTGTTTTTATGTGCAACCAATTTCCTTAAACTTCTTAGCAATGTCCATTGCTTCACTTTGTTTATTCCTAAAGTCACTCTAAGCTCTTATCTCAAGTAATCTACAGAAACTCTAAAGATAAGGTGACATCTAATTTCTCTGTTTTCAAGTCTACAGGCAAAATTTCGGTCCTGGTATAGTTTACTTCCGAAATTAATGAGGAAATTCACTTCTTCTTTTTAAAGACTCTTTTATGTTTGCTTGTATGATACTTAATTTTCCTTCTTCCTCACACTCTATTTTCAATCTTCTTAAAGTTTTCTCCTTTTCTTCTCAGGTTTCATCTCTTTCCATTTACTCCTTTGGTGATGTGATTTAGGTTTAAGACTTTAACTACTATTCGCATGCCAATAATACTGTCATTATTCACAGTTCAAACTTTTCTTCTAGAGTCTTCTTGATTTTTGATTCTCCATCTGAGAGTCTAATAGACACCTAAAATAAACAAACAAAAAATATCCAAAATGGAAATGGGCAAACTTTGATTATCAGACATCTAACATGAAACCAAACCAAAAAAAAAAAAAAAAAGGTTGTCCAATTACAGCTATGTATTTCTATAAATGGAAAAAATATCACTGACTTTTCCCATCCTCTTGCAACCAGTACTGATTCATGAGCAGATCCTGTTCACAATCATACCAAGGACAGATGTACACTCTCACTCTTCTACCTCAGGTGTATACCAACTCTTTAGCCCTATGTCATAATTTAGATCACAGAAATCTTTCTTTCACTTTTACTTTTCTCATTTATTTTTAATTTGTATGTATTCATAGGATGTGAGTGCAATTGTGCTACATTGATACTTTGCATAGTGAAATCAAGGTCTTTAGTGCACACATCACAGAAGCAATGCACATTGTACCCATCAAGCAATCTCCCATCATCCACCCCTCCGATGCTCCCTCTAAATCTCCACTGCCAATCATTAGTTCACAGGATTCTTGATCATGTTTTCTTTCTATAATATATTACACTGATCTATTACATTGATTATGTTATGCTGATTAGATCTCATGAGCAAGAAGTAGAATCTACTCTTATAGATTAGATGGTTATGTGCTAAGGAGTATTCAGCAAACTTGACAAAAATAAAATTTAGGGAACTTTTACCTCAAAGAAGTTTTTAGAGGTCTGATGATGTGGGCATGTTGTAATATCCCTTCTAAGGTAAAGAATAATTTATTATAACCAACATCGTCATTACAACCCAAATAGAGGTTCAATGCCTTGTGAACACTTTTTGAGTTTTGGAGGCAGCATATTCCTAATTCAAGTGTGTTACTCTGCCTCATTTACTGAGTGACTTGAAAAGCTACTAGTTTTGAGTGGGACGGGGAATAAGAGAAGGTCTTGCAGAAGGTCTAAACTACTCTGCCATTTGGGCCATAAGACTCTCTATCAATGGTTCTCAACCTTCCTAATGTCATGACCCTTTAATACAGTTCCTCATATTGTGGTGACCTCCAACCATAAAATTATTTTTGTTGCTACTTCATAACTGTAATTTTGCTACTGTTATGAATCGTAATGTAAATATCTGATACATAGGATGTGTTTTCCAAGATTGCAACCCACAGGTTGAGAACTGCTGCTGTATATCCAATAGGGCTTTAAATGTCAAGGATAGATAAGGATTGTGTTGGGAGCCTTTGGAGTTTCCCAGAGAAGACTCACAGATCAGATTCATAACACTTGGCATAAAGCCTCGTCATCCTCTAAAGATAACTACCTTTTGAGAAATATGTCTTTGTTTATTTGGGGCACCTTAGTAGAAACAGAATGCTTAACTATGGGCCACCAAGTTACTATGCAATGTAACTTCCTCATCATAAACTCACTAAAACATAATGTTAAGCCTGCACTAGCACTCCATCACTAGCCTGGGCCTGAGTAAGCCTTAAGGCACAAGTAAGTTAAATGAAGAAGTGGCCCAAATTCTCATGGACCCAACCCCCTCCTGCTAAACTATCTTCTCTCCTCCAGTTGGCACCTATGGCCTCATGTAGAGTTACCTACGGTCAATTAACAGTGGAAGAGAAATTTAGGCCTGATTTGTAAATTATTTGCATGATTGTAGATCACCCAAACGTAGTCTGCTATAAAACATCACCATGCCTTTCTGAGACATCCGGGATGAATGTGGGGGATAAAAGTCTTTCTAGTGGGCAGAAATATGACTAGTACACCCAGCTGTTTATTTTCTTTAGATGGACAAGTGTTCAACCATGTTATTGAGCATTGATTCTTGGTGCTGTGTTTGGTGACTTGCCTGATGGTCTACGATTTACATGGAACACAAATGGAAAATTGGTGACAAGGAAGTCTAGGGAAAGAGGTATGTGGGTAGACTTCTTGGAATGAAAAAATGCATATTTGTGTATATTTGAAAAATGTAATATTTGTGTCTCATGTCAATGACCCCTAAAGCATGACCTCAGCAGAGAAGGATTTCAATTAGCAAGTGGATGGTATGACTCATTATTTAGATATCAGTCAACCTCTTTCCCCAACCACTCCCCTAATAGCCCAGTGGGTTCATGAAAAAATTGAGCACAGAGGCAAGGATGGAGGTTATACACGGACTCAACATCAAAGACAGACATACCCAAACTGGATAAGCTGCTGCTCGGTACATGATCTGTAGTAGCAGAGACAACACCAAGTCTCCACTGTGGCACCATTTCCTGTGGTGATAAGCTAGTTACTTTTGAGCAGATTTATTACTTCAGGCCTTTTCCTTCATGGAAGGGGAAATTTTTAGTTCTTACTGGGATAAACACTTACTGTGACTATTATATACTCTCCCTGTACTAAATGTTCCTACCAAAACTACCCTCTGGAAATTTACAGAATGTTTGTGCACCAACGTGTTATTCCTTGTAGTCTTGCAGTATTGCTTTTGATGGAGCAGCTCACTCCACAGCAAATGAAGTATGGCAATTGGCCCATTCCCATGGAACTCCCTCATGTTCCCACATCCTGAAACCACTGGCTTGCTATAGCCATGGAATGGACTTTTGAAGACTCAGTTGCAGGGCCATCTGGAGGCAATACCTTGCAGGGCTGGTGAAAGTCTATCCAGGAGGCTCTATACGCTCTGCATCAGCATTGTACCTGTGGTGTTCTGTCTTCAAAGTCAAGATTCATGGCTCTGGGAAACCGAAGGGTGGAAATGAGAGCAACACCACTCACTATTAGCCCTAGTAACTCACTATAAAAATTATTATTCTCTGTCTTCCCAAACTTATAATGTGCTGGACTAGAAGTGTTCTACAAAGAAGAATGGTTTCAACAGGTGGCACAGCAATGATTTTATTAAACTGAAATGAAGACTATATAGAATTCTTGAACTACTCACGCCTCTTAATCAATAGACAAAGAAGGGAGTCATGGTTCTTCCTGGGGCAGTTGATTCAGAATACCAAGGGGGAATTTAGGTTGTTGTTCATAATGAAGATAAAGAATAGTATGTCTGAAATACAAGAATTCTTCTGTATTTAATATCACTGACCTATGACTAATTTCAATGAAAAACTTCAACTTAGGCAGGACTTCCACTGCCTCAGACTCTTCAAGAATGAAGATTTGTGTTACCTCACCAGGCAAAAAATGACAACCAGTCAAGATGACAACTAAAGACAAAGGGACTATGGAATGAGCTGTGGAAAAAGGGTAGTTATAAATATAACTATGACCATGGGACTAGTTACTGAAATGAGGATTACAAGGTCATGACTGTTTTCCTTTTACTTTGTTAGGGATGTGTAAGTGTGTGTGTACGTATAGCAAATGTATTTGCAGTCTATCCCTTTCATGTAACAGAAGATTCATTGACTTGATGTCATTGTATTTAAGTATTATTAATTTTATATCATAGTACTTTTCTTGTGGGATATCAAAGAGAGTAGGAAACATTATTCAAGGGCTTTCCATAGTCTTCTGAGGAAAGGATTAATGTTTTGATTGTGTATAGGAAGTTGTATCATGTTAGGTGGGACCATGACCTTGTTATCTTACTTGTAGAATATGTATGGTTATGGAGATTCATATGAGTGCCCAGTTTAGAAGAGGTGGATTTGTGATGGTCAATTTTGTATGGAAACTTGGAGGATGTTTTTGCATGTGATTAACCTCTAAATAAATATTTTTAGACAGAAGAATGAAATTAGACCTTTATCTTACCTTTATCTTTTATCTAGACAAAAATCAACTCAAAATGTATTAAAAAATTAAATATAAGATCTGAAACTATAAAACTTCTGGAAAAACATAGGGGAAAGGTATAACATTGGTCTTAGAAAAAATTTTTTTTGTATTTGACACCAAAATCTCAGGCAAAACTCATGTTTACTTCTGCTTATTTTGCCTGAGCTTTTGGTGTCAAATACAAAAAAAAAGTTTATGTGCAACAAAGAAAACAGTCTCCCTATGGAATGGCAGAAAATATTTGAATAAACATGTATCTGATAAGAAGTTAATATCTAAAATGCATAAGGAAGTCATGTAACTAATTAGAAAATCAAATACCTTAGTTTAAAATGAGTAGAATCCTGAATAAACATTGTTCCAGAGAAGAAATAACAAATTGCCAATGAGCATAAGAAAAGATTCTCAACATCATTAATCATCAGGAAATTGCAATTCTAAACCACAATGAGATCTCCCCTCACCTATTAGAATGACTGTTATCAAAAAACCAGAAGATAACAACTTTTTGTGAGTATATGAAGAAACAGAAATCCTTGTAAACTATTCAATAGAATAAAAATTAATATAGCTATTGTGGCAGACAGTATAAAGATCACTCAAAAACATAAAAACACAATTATAAGATGATTTAGAAATTCCAATTCTGAGTCTGTATCCAAAAGAAAAAAGCCAGTCTCAAAAGATATCTGCACTCCTATCATCATTATGTTCAATAGCTGATATAAGGAAATAATCTAAGTGTCCATTGACAGATGAACAGATTTTTTAAAAAGTGTGGCATACAAATACATATATACATACATATATACGTATTTATATACACACATATGATAAAATATTATTCAATTTAAAAAAAGAATGAATTCTTGCCATTTATATCAGTGGTCCCTATCCATTTTTTCTATGGAGTGGGGGCAATGGGAGTGCTCAGGTGATGCTGTGCAGCCTGGCTTTTAACAGGCCAGGGACGAGTCCTAGTCTGTAGCCCAGGGGTTTGGGACTTCAGATTTATAAAAATACTGATAAACCTAAAAGACATATGCTAAGTGAAATAAACCCAACACAAAAGGACAAATACTGTATGATCTCGCTTACACATGGATTTCTTTTTAAATTGAGCTCATAGTGACAGAGTATAACTATGATTATTTCGTTAAGAATAGTATATTGGAAGAAAAGGTTAATTTTGAGTGAGCAGATTGTTTTTCATTGTTTGCATAGACCTCATCAAATTAATTAGGATCCTGTATAGAACCAAAAACAAGCCTCCTGAAATAAGAGGACAGATTTTGGGCTCCACTGCACCATCAGCTCTTCTGGGCCTCTGCTTTTTGATCCACAATGCAGAATTTTTGGATGCCAACCTCCATAATCACATAAGCCAATTCCTTATAATAAATCTCTTCATTTATATAAATTTTGTGTAAATATATAGAGACATATGCATACTATATATATGTATACACACAAACATATATACACTTACACACTGTGTGTATATATATATATATATATATATATACACACATTACACACACACACACACACCCTATTGGATCTGTTCATCTGGAGAATCCTGGGCTAATTCAAACAGGAAAAATATAGTTGTATTGAAAATGGCTTGATACTTTCCAAGTTGGATGAAAAATATAACCCAACAGAACAAAGAATCTCAGCAAACCACAGCACAAGAAAAGGGAAAAATTACGTAAAAAAAAAAAAAAATTAAATTGCTCTAAAGCAGTGACAAGGAAAAAAATGTTAAAAATCTAAGATGAAAATGATGGCATATCATTTATTGGAAATAATGATAAGAAGAAAATGGAGTAATGTTAGTATTGAAAGGAAAATAGCTGATAAAATGAAAATATATAATCAGGGAGCATATCTCCCACAAATGAGGATGGTATATACATGAAAACATGGAAAAATTGAAAGAATTTGTTACCAGTTTACTCACACCAAAAAAAATATTGAATGAAGCTTTTTGAGCCAAAGAAAATAATACAAAATGGAAATACAACCCTACCCAAAGGAAGGGAAAGTACTGAACACAACAATAACATGAAACAAGTACTGAACAGTTGTTGAGGTTGATGCAATTAAAAAAAACTCTGAGAACAATGGTTTAAAAACTGAACCAATGATTAAAAGAATAAGTATATTATGTAAGGCATGCTTATTCAGGTGTATTGATTTAATATTAATTACTTTATTCATAACTCACCTATTTACTTACTTATGCATTTATGTATTTATAATTATATTTCAAACATATAAAACTGTGCAATTTTAGGTATTTGAGATTCTTTTACAAAATCTTGTTTTCTCTCTTACTATTTATTTTGACAATTTCTAAACTCAAGGAAAATGTGAAGCTTTATTTCTTCCTAATAAGACCTGACTTCTTATCCCCTACATTAAAATTAGTTGAGAATGAAGATTTCTAGCTTTATATAACAGCTTGAGTAGTACAACAATGGTGTCATTGTATGAACCTAGTTGTAAAGGTTCATCAGTTGTAAAGAACACGGAACCCAATTTCACTCATGATTATTCTGAGATTATATAACATAATGCATTCAAAACAACTAGTACGGTCATTTGCCAATGATTATTTGTACCCAAACATCATGTTATACCCCATAAATATATATCCTAAGTCATTACATGTGAAATATTCAATTTCTAATCAAAAGGTTCATTTCTTATATCTCAGACAAGAAGCAGAGTAATTAATCCAAGTATGCATCTAAACTATCAACACAGTTTTGCCATCTTAACAACAGCTTATTTCTACTGACAATGAAGAAGAGTAAGTGGCAATGAAATCACAAAAGGCATTGTCCATAGCTGCTTGATAATTGAATGTTTTTTCCTTGGTAGAAGTGATCCAAATCCTGGCAGAAGAGATAGTCAGTTGCTGCAAGGTCTGATGAATCGTCTGGAGGACACAGTTTCCAAGTCCAGCTTCTGTAGTTTGAGCAGCATTGTTTGGACTACATTTGTTTGAGCATCGTCTTTCAAGAAGATTGGCCTGTCTCCATTGACCAGTCTTGGCTGCTTAATTACAAGCATCCTATCATTGTGTGTAGTTGGTTACAGGAGATATTCGCTGTGATCAATGGACCGGGTTTTGCAAAGCTGTGGTGAAGAATTCCAGCACTGGGCCACCAAACAGATTTCCTTAGCTTTTGTTAAGGCATATTCAGCTTGGGACTAAGTTTTAGTTCTTCATCTTTATCCAACCATTGTTCTGAATGCTCATGATTGTAAAAAGGTATGCATTTTTTTTATCACACATAACAATATGGTGTGGAAGTGGTTTGCCTTTATGTTGTGATAGTAAAGAGAGATACATTTCAATATGATTTCTGACACTCGTCTAATTTACGTGGAACCTGCTGTTCAGCTTCTTTACCTTGCTGATTTGTTTATGGCCCAATATTGTTAGAATAGTAAAGTCACTCCTAGCTGCTAATTCACATACAGTTTGAAATGGATTTGCTTCCACTACAGCTTTTGGCTCATCATTATCCACCTTGATTTCAGGTTGTACATGTAGCTTATTTAAAATCACCAGAGCAAGACATCTCAAGCCATCAGTGTACTGTGCGTTCTTCAGTCAGATCCTTCCCAAACATTTGGTTGATTTTAGAGCTATGTGTGCTGCATTAGTTTCATGATAGAACTCATATTTGAAAATAACATGAATTTTTTATTTATTCATGACTTCACAATTGCTCTAAAATATTTTGGAAAGACAATCACACTCCAAAACATGTGCTTGAAAGAATTAGGATTCACCTTCACAATAACAAACAAATAAACAAACAACAAATAACAGCAAGAGGCATCAGAAATATCAAATGTCAAACTTGGACTTAAGGAAACAGGGCATGATAGACTTAATAACCTATGTAATTATTATCTGTCAATTAAAGATAGGACAAAACTTAGGGAAAAAGCTATCATAATAAATGTACCTTCATCTATTCAGAAACCACTTATTGAATGGCTATTTTTCTATGGTATTTACTCTTCATAAATTGGAAATAAAGTAAACATTATCCTATCCTGAAGGATGAGGGTTAATAATTAATAAAAAGATAATTGGTGAATAAACATTTATGGCAATTAATTGAAACTTTTTGTGATTTGACACAAAAGATCCCTGGTAGAAACTCAGTGGATCTGGCTCCTCTCATGATTTCTGTAATTCACTGAGTGACCACAACCTCATCCATATTGAAATATGTGGAATTATATGTTTGGAGAATGTTACTTTATGACTTGAATTGTTTTTTCCTTAATCTGGTTAAGAATGATTTTTTTTTTTGCTTTTTGCTTCTATAAGTTTAGGAGTAATTTCTACAAATATGGATGTGATTTTGTTACATGCATAGATCATACAGTGGTGAAATCAGGGCGTTTATAAGTATCCATCACCAACACACAACATATCTTGCACCCATTAAGTAATTTTTCATAAGTTACCAATAACAGGTGATTGGATGAAGAACATTTGGTATTTACACACATATGAATATATATAATACATACACACACACACACAAATATATATATATACACACATATCTCCATCCAATGGAATACTATTCAAGCATAAAATAGAATGAAATCATGTTTTTGGCAGCAATGTGGATGAAACTGGAGACCATTATCTTGAGTGAAACAACTCAGAAGTAGAAATGTATTTTAAGAAATAAGTTCTAGAATTTTGTTCATTTTGCTATTCTAACTGTCGAATAAGAAATGACAACTAAATCTTAGCACTTGAAAATAACAAATATGTTATGTACATTTTAAGCAAGTATATTAAACTAAATATAAATTTTATGACTTTCTGGTATTTCAATAAAACTTGAAAAGAAAACTAAGTATCTGATCATTGAGTATAAAGGTTTCAACTAAGCTAATCCTGTTGCAATCTATTCTTAAAAGTTTCTCTAATTCTGTAACATTTGAATTTTGAAGAGGATTTCACTTAACACTGAATAGCTGAATTTGGGGTTTAAATTAAAACATATAATCAGAGATATCTTTGCATAGGAATGAGAACCAAAAACAATGGGGACCTAGAAATAAGAAACAGATGAAGAATTTACCAGATAGTAAGGAACATAACCAAAATCACAAAAAAAGTTCTATGCTTCTTCATAAAAACTTCAGGTATACATCTATCTGCAGGTTTTCTTGTAACCCATTTTTTTTTTTTACCAATTTCCTAGTTTTATTTAGCATTTCACTACACTTACTTCAGATGGCTTTAAAACAAAAACTATTGCAAATAAATTCAGAGTTCCTCATTCCATTGTCATAAATACATATCTTGATTTTGTGATTTATTACTCCCATGCACATTTTATACTATTGTTTATAAACAAATTATAATGTTTTAAATATTTTACAACAGTTTACACATAGCATTGCATTTATGTTTTATTCTGTAACTTCTTTTATTATATAATGACTTGTTTTTAAGACTGTCCATTTTTATACAGATATCTGCACTTCATTAATTTTTTCTGCTTTGAACCATTGTGTGTATACTGCGTGCAACTAAACAGCAGTAATAAGGGAAGACATTGTTGTTACCGGGGTATTGATCTCCCACGGATGACTGCACCCCGCAGTAGCGCATTAGACAAGAAACAAGTTGTTTTTCTGTATTAGCAGTGAAGTGTCAGGGGAAGTAAAACAATGACAGCAATATTAATATTTTACCTTCAGGTGATAGTGGAAATAAGAAAGCTATTGATTTCATAACATCTTTAAAATCAGGAATAAATCTTTGTCTCATGAAGGAAGAGACATGTTTATTTCAAACCCGGCACTTTATGTGATTTATATGTCATTTATATGGCATGTTCTACTTTGCACATTTGAAATTTAAGCATACAAATAAGGACTTATGTATGTATTTCAAGATGATAATTAAAGTAGATAATATTTTTTACATACTCTTCTTAAAGGTTTAAGAAAAAGAGGAAAGAAACGTAATTGTGACAGATAAGCATTGTATCATACAATAGAAGAATGTTGTCAACAGAAATGCCATTTCTAGTTATTTCTATAAACTGTCATAATTGTATAGAGTGAGGGGGTGTTACCACCAATATAAAAACAAAATTAAAGATAGGTTGGTCTGGGTAGTAAAGTAAAGAAGCACCAACAAATTAATGACATCTGATAACATTCAAATAGGAATTCAAAGCTGAGAGAAAGAACAAAACAACAATTAAGAGAGTAATTTACATAAATGGAAATGCAGAAAACATAAATAAATGTGCTCTGGCAAGAATGTACAAATAGAAATAAAAATTTCTATGGTGTGTATAAGGTTATTGCAAAGTAATATATATACTTGGTTTGGGGTGTTTGTATCAGAATAAATGAATAAAGAGAGGTGAAGCAAATTCTAGAGAGTGTAATGAATAATATTTTGACCAAAGTTGTATCTAAACAGTCAAATTCTCATTGTGATAACATGTAGAGCTGGAAAAAAACTGGAGGGGTGGGAAAATATAAAACCAAAGCTAAAGGATAATTGTAGGAGAAGGAAACTGCAAAACCAAAGCTAAAGGATTTACTGTTTCAATTCTCTTTGTTAGATGTCAGTAATGACAGAAGGTTAAGCACAAATGCTTTGAGAAGGAAAAAGGAATTTGTTACTTTTTGCTAGCAAAGGACGAAAAATAGCAGACTATTCATTTCGAAAACCTAAATTTTCCTGTACATAAGCAGAAACACAGAGCCTGTAAAAGGGAGGTCCTGTCGTTGTTCAGCTACATACAGTAAATGATTCTGTTGTCCCATCGCTGCTGAAGACAAAGCCAGCACCAACACTCACCCGCGAGGCCAGGGGACCTCTGCCAGCCAGAGTCTGGGCCTCCATCTCCATCTCACACAGTTCGGCTGATTATTTCCTGTAGCGCAATTTCCCTTTTCCCCTGGATCACTGCCCAAGGCAAGGAAACACGTCTCAGCTTCCAAAAAGAGAGTGTGAAGTTTTGAAGACATAGAAAATATTTTTGCCATTTGTTAGGTCATTTTCTCTGTTACATATTCCCCACTCTCAGTTTTGCACTTAGGTATTTATGGGAGGACAGGTAACTGCCGTGTTACATATTCCCCACTCCCAACCTCTTCATATCCATGGGGGGAGGGGTCATGTACTCTCTACCTCCTGTTGGGTTGGGGCATGTCTGAGAAGGAAGGTTTACACTCATGCATACTTGTCCTTATAAAACTTATGGCAGCATATTTATAACAGATTACCAGGGGAAAAATCATAAGCAACAACCATAACAGTGAGGATGGATGAGGCGAAGTGGACTTTTGCCTTGAGCACCGTGTCTGGTACATTACTAGCTAAAAGACACATGGGACCTCCAAGTATAGAACTGGTGGTTTCAGAACAGGCACGGTGGTTTGTGCCTGTAATCCTAGCACTCAGGGAGACTGAGGCAGGTGGATGATGCTGACAGGCAAAGCAAACCCTCTTTTAAAAAAATTTCCACCTGTACGGAATACACTTGGCAAAAAATAAATTAGACTAACATGCAGAAAGAATCATTAAACCCTTCAAAAAGGTTTTTTAAAGTGGGAAATGCTGTGCTTTTTAGAAAAAGAATTTAGAGGAGGAAAAAAACCACCTCAAGTATGTTACTCTTCATCCTGTACTTCTCAAGGCCATGTTACATACTATAGTCAGTTTTAATTGGGCCACACATTTTGTTTTCAGCAAGTTACTATGTAAAATGCTGTAAATGATGTCTATGTTAAGAGCACTTTAAGTAGAGACCTATATCCAAAGTTGTTTCTGTATATTTAAATGCTCAGCTCAATTTTTTTGTTAAGCGCAGCATACTCTCTCATACTCTTGTATTTGCATATAAGCATATTGATCAGATGTTTAAAATTATTTCAAATACTTCATTAAAATTATTTTATTGCAAAGAAAAAAAAGGTTCAAGGGTTCCAGACCAGCTTGAGCTCAGGGGTTCAAGTCCAGTCTGAGCAACATCAAGATGGCTTCTCTAAAAAACAGCCTGGCAGTGTGGCAGATGCCTCAATGTGGCAGCTACTTGGGAGGCTGAGGCAACAGGGTTGTTTGAGCCCAAGAGTTCGCAGTTGCTGTTAGCTATGATGCCACCACACTCTACAGAAGGTGACAAAGTGAAACTCGGTCTCAAAGCAAAACAAACAACAGCAACAACAAACTATTTGTTTTAACCTGTAGGTGAAAGACCAGCTTCTGCAAAGTTAGAAATCACACATCGTACTGAACAAGGTTTAAGGAAATAAATTTAGTAGCAAAAAAGATTAACAAAAAAGAAATTATTATTTAGTGTCTGTCTCTCCACTCTATAAATAGAACAAACAATTACAGGAAGAGTAGCAAAAATATTAACATTTTCATTTTTCTCTTTTCCTCACACAAATATGTTAGATTGGCTAAAGCCCGGGTCCTTTACTGGGGGTTTGGGTTCTCTGTTATTTTTATTCATGGGACACCCTTTGACTTTGGTATGATAGACCCCAGATTTTCACTGCTGACAATTTTCACCAGGTGTGAGCCCTTAGGGGCAGTTCATGGGTTCCTTTCCACTTGTCTGTTTCAAACTTGGCAGGAACCGAAAAGAGGGAATCTCAGACACAGTAGTTAGCACCTGACCCACTCATTTGACATATTGCTTTACTCTTTCACTCTTTCTTTTTTCTCATGGTTATATTATCAGACTTACTTTAGTGTGCTAGAAGTCTCTCATAAACTATTTTTTAGGTGCTTAACTTAAGCCATTTTCTGAGGGCCCCTCTTATCTGAAGGAAGAGGAGCTGCAATGAGCTGTCACACTTTCCTGTAACAATTTTTGGAAGTGTGCAATTTACATTCTAGATGTACAGCTTTGCTTATTTGTCAGGTAGCCTCTGCTGTAGAAGAGCGTCCATTTTCTGCCAGACTCATGTCCATTTCCTTGGAGAAAAGGCTCATCCGGTTCCCACTGGTGTTCCTTGAAGAAGTTCATGGGCAACCAGAGGACATGTGCAGCAGATACAGGTGCAGCTGGTGGGAAAAAAAAGATCCCCCAAAGGACAGAGATGCCTTGAGCGGTTAGGCCGTCTTATAGCCTCCTGTCCACAAATCCTTCAATAAGTTGCTGTTTTCCACCTGCCTTTCTCCTGGACTGCTGATGTCCATCATCTCACGTGTGCTCAGATTCTGCAAAGGCTCTGTCCCATGCCAGTAGCTCGGAGGAGGAGCCTAGCTTGGAATTTCGTTGCTGGCTCCATCCAAGTGGCGCCTCCATTCAGAAAGAACAAGCTTCTACGTAGCCAGGTAAAGTACTTACTAGCATGAGTTTAGGTATATGAGTGAAATCAATTTTCCCAATCATTGAAAACTTACATGTTGGGCTCTTAGTGCAGGAGCTCACCTTTCTGTCCGTGGACCATCCTAAGTACATAAATAATTTGTTGGAAACAGCGTCCTCTCAAATGAGGTTTCCTTAAATCTATTAAGACAAGTACAGAAGCAGTCATGGTCAACAGGTTCCTCCCAAATGAAGTCCCTCTGAACCCGTGAAAGCATCACATCCATGTGTGTATTCCTGCAGGTGGCTTACAAGAGGCAAATTCAAGACTGAGAATTCTTCTCTACTTAGCTGTGCCATTTCAAATGGGCAAGTGTCAGTGTTTGGTTTCGATCTAGCCGGAGTATCAAGGCTCCAGAGGACAGACCGCCTCCAGGGCCTGCTCGGCGGCTCTGCCAGTGCTCTGACTTCTTTCTGCAACACTGGCCCCTCCGCCTTCGTGGGCTCAGCTGTGGCCTGTATGGAGGACATTATTCCAATGGCATAGTTAGATGTCTTTATTTCCTGCTGTCAGGAAACTCCTTTTCTTTCAAAAGGCCCTGTGAGCAGCACATTCATAAAAGCTTAGTTAGCGTTCATGTAACTGTTTATAGCCAGGCACCAGCCCCAGTAATGCTATGGGTTCCCTCTCAATGGCTTGATCGAAGGAGAGGATGAAGCAAATGAAAATATGAGACATAAAGGAAAGTTTTTGTTGTTTTTTTGCAGTTTTTGGCCAGGGCTGTGTTTGAACCTACCACCTCCTCTGGCTGGCGCCCTACTCCTTTGAGCCAAAGGCTCTGCCCGACATAAAGGAAAGTTTTAAGAGTTAAGCTGGGCCAGGAGACTGCGTGTCTTTCCTTGTGAGGATTAACACACACGCAGCGTCTTGCCCCAGGCTAGCTCCATTTTTATTTTATACGTCATTGTTTTAATCATAAATCTTATGAGGGAAAAGCAAATAATTCTGATATGGTTCTTACTGTGCTTACATTTTTCTATTTGTTTAACTGACTACGTTAATAGGAATGATTTACTTTTTGCTTTTATTGCTCTAAGGTATTCATGATCCCAAACAGTGTGGGATGGTGAAAAATAGTCCTAGAGCAGGATTTCAGAAAAGACCCCAATGAAGCCCGCACACAAATCACAGAAGTGACAATACTCAAGAAGCTTGTTGCTCAGATGGACAGATGCTTCTAGTGACAGAAGCAAGGAGATATTTTACCTCCTAATCTGTCTGGAGCAAATATTGCCTTCTTTCACAAAGTTCAAACGTTCTGCATATCTAACTTTACAAACGCACTCCACACCCTCTCTGAGAGGGAA
This sequence comes from Perodicticus potto, assembly GCA_963574655.1. Taxonomy (NCBI): domain Eukaryota; kingdom Metazoa; phylum Chordata; class Mammalia; order Primates; family Lorisidae; genus Perodicticus; species Perodicticus potto. Next base: position 28,115 of record CAUYRH010180009.1, read on the forward strand.
TAGCCCAGCCCAGCCCCACGAGTCTTGCCTACTTAAGAGACCTCCACAGCCCTGGAGTCCTGCCGGGGGGGGGGGGGGGAGCGGTTAAGTTTCAACAAAATGCTTGATCAATTAGGTTTTTTTTTTTTTTTTGGGAACA